>JANJPH010000077.1:0-37705 GCA_030407195.1 [Candida] tunisiensis
ACGAGGCCAGACGGCGGTCCTTGTTGAAGTCCATGGTGCGCATTGCGGCCGCCTGGCCGGCCGCTGCGACGCCCGCGCCGCCAGCATAGCCGTCGCCCTGATTGAAGACATGTTTCCGCGGAGAATTGGCCTTGGTCGTGTGTTCGCCGAACGGTGGACTGGGTCTGTCACCGAGTCTGGGCCTCGACCCTATGGCTGCGGCCCGGGTAACCTGCCAGAGTTTTTCCGACGCACGCGGTCCCCAACAAAAGCGGGGCGGGGTGGTGGTAACGGGTGGCGGTGGTGCCGTGGTGCGGTGGTGCGGCGGTGCGGCGGTGGCGGCTGTGGTAGAGAGGGTGGCGGTGTGGCCGTGTGGCCGTGGTCGAGAGGCTGTGCCGTGGTCGGTCGCTGAAGGAAGTGGGGGCAACGCAACCCTAGCCCTGATCTATTTGGGCTCATGACCTGGGATTGAGGGCTTCCGGCCTGTAAGGCAGGCTCACGACCTGAGAAGCAGGGCTTACAACATGATGAATGGACTTACGGTTTGGTGCCAGGGCTTACGACCTGGGAAATTGAGCTCATACCACATGGGCTCATGACCTGGCCGAAGGGCTTGCGACCTGCGGCCTCGACCGTGGGGGTCAGATCGGGCTGGCCTGGGCTCACGACCTGGGCTGATGGCCTGGCCCTGGCTCACGACAGGCTCACAACCTGGGCTCCTGGGCTCACGACCTAGGCCTGGCCCTGGGCTCACGACCTGGACTCGTGCCCTGGGCCCACGACCTACACGGCTCACGACCTACCATGGAAACAACCGCCACATACATTACTATACAATCCGCCCCTGGCGCGGGTCCATGTCCCAGCCCAGACGGGCGGCCACAGCGGCCACGAGCCGCCACAGACGCTCCACGGCGACCTTGGCGAGACCCTGGCCGCGGACGCGCGCCTTGGCGGACCCGCTGTCGTAGTCCTCGCTGTGGACCTCGTTTGTGGTCGGGATGACGTTCTCGCCCGCGCTCAGCGAGATAAACAGCGCAAACGGGATGAGCCAGACGCAGATCCCAAAGAAGGACGCCACCTGCGCGAACGGCGGGTGCGTCGGCCCCGTGTAGTGCGGGTGCGCCTGCTTGTAGGCGGCCGGCGGGATGGCCGGGTCCGCAAAGTGCCGAAACCACAGAAAGTGGTTGGCCACCGCCAGCACGCACGAGCTGAGGAAGATGCCCGAGCTGAGCCGGATGAAGGGGAACTTGTTGAGGTTCTGCAGGTACACCCAGTGTGCCACTATGCTGAACACCGTGAGCTTGAACGGGAACCGGTCCACCACGAGGAGGAGGACGTGGAGGACGATGATGCCGAATATGAGCCGTGTCAGGAGCCGTCTGGTGAACACCGTGTGCTCCTCGACCTGCTCCGAGAGGTAGTAGAGTCCGCTTGCTGGGTCAGTTTTGGCCGTTGTGTGTGGGCTGCGAAACGGCCAGACTCACCGATGCCAAGCACCAGGAATATGAACGCCGAGACCGTGCCCACGTAGGACACGAGCGTCAGCACAACCATCGTGTCTCGTGTGCGGTGTTGCGCCCTCCTCGAACGCGCCACGCTGGTTCGGCTTTTCCTGCACTGTGATGACGCTGCAGCGGGGCATTTGCGCGTGATCTGAGTGGCGGCCGCGCGCGCGACTGAGGACTGTGTTGCGGCCTTCGGGGGCCTGTCCACGCGCTGGCCGGCGTCTTGTGCCGCCGCCGGCCGTCGCCGTCGCGCACCGTAGCTCTGTGCCCGCGAGCAGCCCTGAGACCCTCGCTACGGCAGGTCGTACACACACGGGCTGCCTTGCGCTGCCTCGTGGCGAGGTCTCTGGTATGCTGTTTTGCTGGCCGTCCCCCATCGCCGACGGACGGCACGCCGTCACCGTCGGCCAGCCGTAGTCCCATGCCGTGGCCTGCTCGGCCAGCCGGCCTCCAGGCGCCGCCACGTCGCCACGTCGCCAGCAGGCTCAGCCCGAGCCGGTTGTGAAAGGACCTGCCACCTAGTGCGGCCGCTGGGCCCCTCTACATCGCCAGCAGGATCAGCTCGACCCGCTTGTGGAAGCATTTGCCACCCAGAGCGGCCGCCAGGTGCCTCTACGTCGCTAGCAGGCTCAGCCCGAACCGTCTGTGGGAGCATTTGCCACTCAAAGCGGCCGCCGCGTCTACGTCGCTAGCAGGCTCAGCCCGAGCCGGTTGTGAAGGCACTTGCCACCCAGATGCCGTCAGGCCCCTCTACGTCGCTCAGCCCGAGCTGTCTGTGCGAGCATTTGCCACCCAGAGCAGCGCCGTCATGGCGGCAGCGCTCCAGCCGCCGCTGATGCTCTGGCTGCGCTTGGACAAGCCTGGAGAGTGTCCAGACGTGGTGGTTCGACGGGTCGGAGGGGCGGCAATGGAGCGAACGGGAGCGAGAGACCTCTATAAATGTGTAACGACGGCCAGACCGTCTGGCCGGCGCGGAGCCGGCGGCAGGCAGGTTCTGTACCTTTTCATGCGCCGTCGGGCTCGGCGTGGCAACACTCCGAGACGAGCCAGCTCAGAGAGGTAGCTCCAGGAAGAGATACGGATGCGCCATGGAGACTAGGGCGCTAGCTACGACAGGCCACGGTGGCGTAGGCTCGGCGCCTCGCGCCCGGACGCTGTCCTACGTCCCTGTCCAGAAGTACGAGGTGACCTCGTCTAGCAGGCACTGGCCGAGCTGAGCACCACGCCTATGGCCTTCCGGGGGCGCCGGGCCAGGCGAGCCGAGGGACGCGGACGCCTCGATGGCTACTGGACGTGAGCCATGGCCCCGGGACGGCGCTAGCGCGCCAGGGTCAACCAGGACGCCACCAGCGACACGGACGGAAGCAAACCTCGAGCCACGCCTCAGGACGCGAACTGGAGGCCACCAACGACAGGGACGCTCCTACGGACCTCGAGCCACGCTCAGGACTCCAGCGACGCGACGCCACTACGGATCTCGAGCGACGCCCAGCACAGGGTTAGGCGCCGTCGCGTCTTCGCATCAGGGCGTCCATCTCAGGGTTAGGCCGGCAGGAATACCGGCATCGACTCAATACTCAGACCGCGTAGTCGGGCGTGGCCGTGAAGCTCGAGGAGGTAGTGTGGTTGCCAGCGCCGGGCCCCGTGGCACACGTCAGCCGTTCGCCATGTCGTTCAGCAATTCATTCTGGAGCGCCGACTACACCTCTGGCGTCGCCGCCGTGTACGGCAAGCTCGACCAGGGCATCCAGGAGAACGTCGAGCTGCTCAACCTCGTCGCCGCTCGCATCACCATCGAGGAGACATACGCGACAAAGCTCCAGAGCCTCGAGACCCTCCACTACCCGAGCCGTGCTGGCTTCGGGCGGGATGACGGCGCCTCGCTCAAGCAGAGCTACGTCGGCGCCCTTCAGGTCATGCAAGAGGAGGGCTACAACCACCAGCGACTCGCGGGCCAGCTCGACCGTCTCGTCCGCCAGCCGTTCGCCAAATGGGCCGACGAGCACAAGCACCGGGTGCAAAAATCCCACTCCGAGGTGGTCCGTCTCACCACCACCTTTGAAAAGCATGTCGATCGTGTCAACAAGGCCAAAGGCGCCTATTTCTCAAAATGCCGCCAGCTCGAAGACCTGGACGCATACGACCGTGGCCACCTGGGCTCGCTACCTACTAGCCCACAGATCCCGGACCAAGCCCGGTTCGGAGACTCGCCAATTCGCCCCGCGCCGTCCTCGCCTCGCACACCGCGCGAGCCGAGGTCGCGTGCGTCCACGGTGCTCTCGTATGGCGAGAGTGCCGCTGGAAACCTGCTGCGGCGGTTCGGCACCGTCAAGGGCGACAGCCCGTCGTCTGGCGGCCGCCTTCAACGGCATCCGGAGCCAGAATCAACATCCTCCGGGCCGGTCCCGTCAATTGCGCTCAACGGAGACACTCGGGGCGCCGTCCTGCTGGGCGGCATTGCGTTCCCGGTTCCAGCCCTTCGCGTCATCCTCGACGACATGCTGCGCGAGATCCCACGCGGCCCACACCGAGTGCCAATACTGGGCACATACGAAAACGTGTCCACCGGCGACTCCATCGTGCTGTGGTTGCGCAAGAACATGAACTTCGCGACGCTATCGCAGGCCGAGCGTTTCGGGCAGGACATGGTCGACTGTGGCTACCTCCGGCTAATTGGATCTGTGGGCTCGCGTTTCGCAAACGATGCAGGCCTGAGCTACCAGTGGCAACCCAAGGCGTTCGAGGACGAAGGGGAGCCAGGCCCTCTCCCTGAAGGTACCGAAACGCCTGATGACACGCCCGCCAAGCGTCACGTTACCGGGAAGCGCAGCGCCAGTGGCATCGGCGAATATCTTGGCGGTCTCGTATCGCAAAAGATACAAAACGCCGGCGAGTCATCTTCGCAACGGCTCCAGCGGGAAATCAGCGAAGCTGACAACAAGTATAGAACGGCGGTCCGCGAGCTGGATGAAGCCCGATGCCAGTTCGAAGAAGCGTTTATCAGAGAAATGGCATTCGTGGAGGAGTGCGAGCTGGGGCGTTTGGAAGCTGTGAAGCGCGTATTTGCCGACCTTGCCAACTGCTTCGGCAAGATGCTCCCAGAGGCGAAGCAGAGCGCTGACAAGCTGTTCCTCTACCACGAGTCCATCAAGCCTCGCAAGGACCTGTTGTTCATGCTCGAGACATACAGAACTGGGGGGTTCCAGCCTAGGGCCGTGGTATACGACAATTACTTTGATCACACCAGAGAACAGTGGTTTGGAGTGGACTTGGAAAGGCATGCCCGTGTAGACGGCGTGGCTGTGCCTCAGCTTGTGACGACAGTTCTGTCCTGGCTTCAACAAAAGTTCCCCACTCTTTCGGAGGAGCAAAAGAAATCTCTATGGACTGGCTCTGTTCCACTCGAAAAAGTTCACGGTCTTCGCCGAGAACTAAATGACGGCACGACGAGCCCCAACGCGGCTGTGCTCGAGTCGTGCGACCCTATCGTTGTGGCGTCTACACTAAAACTTTTCTTCCTTGAACTGCCGGACTCCCTCGTGTCGTCGACCGTCTACGAGATGATAAACAAGCTCTACGCTTCATCTGACCGCTCCGCATCGTCGCTCAACAAGACTCTCCCCGATGTGCCGGTGGACCAGGACGGGCCCGCTGAATCTCAGGTCGAGCGCGGCCCTAAAACTCCCTCGACTGGGTCTGAAGTACCGACTGCATCGGGCAGTCCAACCGAGGTGGCGAAAGACAGTCCGTCAGCGACAAAAATTGCACAAGTGTTGCTTCAGATTCCGCGCAATAGCAGCGCGACGCTTGAGGCGTTCGTGACGCATTTGTGGGGAGAGCTAGCGGACCTGGAGCTAACTGAAGACAAAGAGGCAGTGGCCAAGCTGGCCAATGCACTGGCACCTGTGTTGGTGCGACCTCGTCAGAATACACGGGTGCGGCAGAACCACACTTCGGAGTTCTTGCGCGATCTGCTTCTGAACCATGTCGCGATTTTTGAGGAGGTGCGCACCAAGCGGGGCCCTCTCAATCCGCTCAGCAAGTCATCTCGCGGCCACTATTATCACCCACCGCGACGCGCGCGGACCCCTAGCTTGGAGAGCGAACAGAACGGCAGTAATGGCAGCAATGGCAGCGGAGCTAGTGCAGTGCCGAGCATCAACAGCTCGAGCAGTTCACCATTGAACATCGTGAAGGGTGAAAGCGCTGCCATGACCCGCCAGCGCACGGCGTCCTCGGAGAGCAATCGCAGGGCGTTGGTAGAGGCCCGCAACAAGGCTATAGCGGCTGCATCTGCGGCAAGTGCGCAGACTAACCAACGACCAGACTTGTTGCCAAAAAGTGCGGCTACGACACCGTCCGCACAGCAGCTTCCGTTTCCGATATCTGTGGCTTCACCACGGCCACGGTCACGGTCAGGCAGTGGAAACCCCAGCCCAACAGCCCGTTCTAGCACTGGTTCGACACGGTTCTCAGCAGATCAGCTTGTCTCAGCACTACACACGTCTGCAAGCGATCCAATGGCGTCACGCAAGTTGAGCGTACCGTCGGTGGCGTCGCCGGACGACGGCTTCCAAACAGCAGACGAAGCGGAGCTGAATCCGTCGCAGCTTTCCGAACCACCCTACAACGATGATGGCGGGTCCGACATCTTGGACGCGTATGAATGATGTTACGAGTAGTCTATTTACAGTCCTGTACAATTTTCTCACCTCTGATACTCGAGGCCAACGATGTCTTCAAAGAGGCTCTGGCACGGCACCTGAGCGTTGAGGCGAGCGCAAAGCAGAAAGGCGCCACTGAGCTTGCGATGCAGGCCGTACGTCTCCTCGGGGGGCGGGGTGAGACGCTCGCGGAGCATGACACCGATGTTCTTCTTGACACGGTCTGTGATTGTCTGCGACGCGAATGAGAAGTTCTTGCCGTTGTTCTCGCTGTTGAAGGGCTCGCCGAGCACCAGGATCGAATCGATGTGTGCGTCTAGCATGGACTTGCTCTCCAGGCCCGTCAGATAGCCGAGGTTCAGGGAGAACTCCTCACAACCGGCGCGGTCCCTCTTTACTGCAGCCCGCAGGACGTTGAGGTAGTCCTTGATGAACTCGTCGCGGTATCCACGAGCAGCGCCAAAGTCGAGAAGCTCTATCTTCTGAGTGCGCTCGTTGTAGAGGAAATTCGCCCAATTCGGGTCTGTTTGCATGAACTTGAACCGAGCGATTTCGAGAAGGCATAGGCGCATGATCTGTGTGGCAATCCAGTCGTTGGTCTCCTGGCCCCAGCTGCCTTTGGTGATTTCGGTGCCCCGCATGCGCTCCATGGTAAGCACCTTGGAGGTGGAGGCGTGGTGGTACACGCGAGGCACGGCGAACACGGGGTCGTCCTTGAGGAGGTCCGTGAAGCGGTCCATGTTTTGCGCCTCGCGCAGGTAGTCCACCTCCCACTTGAGCTCAGTGCGCGCGTTGGCCACAGTCTTGTCGAGGAAGAGCCCCTCCGGCAACAGCCGAGACATGCGGAGTGCCATGAGGACGTTGTTGAGGTCAGAGTCGATGCTGTCGGCGACTCCAGGATACTGAACTTTGACGGCCACCGGGCTGTAGTCCTCCAGCAACACGCCAACGTGGACCTGGCCAATGCTGGCTGCTGCGATCGGGTAGTCCTCGAAGCTGGAGAAGACGTCGGTGCGCCAGTTCCGCCCCAGCTCTCCGGACATGACCTGCTCCAGCTGGCCGCGGGGCATGTAGTTTGCGTTGTTCTGGACCCGCACCAGCACCTCCTGGATCTCCTTGGGGAAGACCTTGCTGTCCTGGAAGCTGAGCTGTTGGCCGATTTTGAGGGCAGCGCCACGCATACGTGAGAACGTCTTGACCATGCGCTCGAGGTTCCGTGCAGTGAGGATCGGGGACTTTCCCGTCTGGGGGCCGCCGCCCCACCTGTTGCGTACGGTCTCGGTCATGGCGCCGAGGCCGATCTGGCCCATGAGGGACGCCATTTCGACAGCTCTGGAGAAGCGGCCGCTGGGGATGGCACTGCTCTGCATCTCGAACGCACGCTTCTCGGCTGCTCCAATTGCGTCTCGGCCGTCGCCGTCTTGCCGTGCAGTCGCTGCTGATCTGAACTCGCGTTTCGTCTCGGGGTCCAGCTTGTGGGCTGGCGGGACTGTCGGGCGCCGAGGCTGCGCCAGCGGGTCGTGGGGCACGTCGTGCGACGGCTGGGGTCCGGACGGCGAGGGGACACGGCCGCCGAGCGCGGATTCCTCGGGTTCTGGCGCGGTGGCGGGGGCGGGCGGTTTGGCCGGTCTCGGGTGTCTGCCTAGGCTGTTTGTGAGGGAAGAGGTCTCGTAGACGCGGCAGAGGCGCTCCCGCTGGAGCCTGGCGGTCCTTGCGACGACGCCGCGTGCTGCCGACGCCACACACGCCAAGTCGTATACTCTGCTCATGATGAAGGTCGTCGACGTCCCAGGGTTTGGGCAGCTGCCCGAATGGGCTGCGAGGGTCGCAGGATTTTTTTGCGCCGCACGTAGGGCCAACCACCACCACGATGAGCGAGGACGAGGAGCGGGTGTCCAAGCGGGCCAAGAGCGGCCGGGACTCTGGCACCGAGAGCGAGTCGCGGAGGGAGCGCAGGGAGCGCAAGGAGCGCAAAAAGCGCGACAAACAGGACAAAAAGAACCCGTATCTGGCCCACATGGACGACGGCGAAACACTGGCCGGCCTCGCCCGCCACAGGACGACCTCGGCGCAGGCCGAGGCCGCAGAGAACGGGCCCAACAACCCCTTCACCGACCGGCCGTTCACCAAGCGCTACTTTGACATCCTCAAGGTCCGGCGCGACCTCCCCGTGCACCAGCAGCGCCAGGAGTTCCTCGACATGTTCCACAGCACCCAGATCATGGTGTTCGTGGGCGAGACGGGCTCTGGTAAGACGACCCAGATCCCCCAGTTCGTGTGCTTCGACGACCTGCCCCACCTGCACGGCAAGATGGTGGCCTGCACGCAACCCCGCCGTGTGGCGGCCATGAGCGTGGCCCAGCGTGTCGCCGACGAGCTCGACGTCCAGCTCGGCGAAGAGGTGGGCTACTCCATCCGTTTCGAGGACAAGACGTCGCCGTGGACGTTCCTCAAGTACATGACCGACGGTATGCTCCTCCGGGAGGCGATGCACGACCCGGACTTGAGCCGCTACTCGTGCGTGATTCTCGACGAGGCCCACGAGCGCACGTTGGCCACCGATATTCTCATGGGTCTCATCAAGCAGGTGGCGGAGCGGAGGCCCGACGACCTCAAGATCATCATCATGTCGGCTACGCTCGACGCGCAAAAATTCCAGACCTATTTCAACGACGCGCCGCTTTTGGCCGTGCCGGGTCGGACGCACCCGGTGGAGATCTACTACACGCCCGAATTCCAGCGCGACTATCTGGAGTCTGCGCTGCGGACGGTGCTGCAGATCCACGCAACCGAGCCGGAGGGCGACATTCTGCTCTTCCTCACAGGCGAGGAGGAAATCGAGTACGCCTGTGGCAAGATTTCGCTCGAGGCAGACGAGTTGCTGCGCGAGTCGCCCGACACGGTCGGCCCACTTCGGGTGTACCCGTTGTACGGTTCACTGCCACCCTATCAGCAGCAGCGGATTTTCGAGCCGGCACCAGCACCAGCCCGCCCAAAGGGGCCCGCGGGCCGCAAGGTGGTCGTGTCGACCAACATCGCAGAGACGTCGCTGACGATTGACGGGATTGTGTACGTTGTCGACCCCGGCTTCTCCAAGCAAAAGGTCTACAATCCGCGAGCTCGGGTAGAGTCGCTGCTGGTGGCTCCCATCTCGAAGGCCAGCGCGCAGCAGCGGGCCGGTCGCGCGGGTCGTACACGACCTGGCAAATGTTTCCGGCTGTACACCGAGGAGGCGTTCAAGAAGGAGCTAAACGAGCAGAGCTACCCGGAGATCCTCCGGTCCAATCTAGCCAACACTGTGCTGGAGCTCAAAAAGCTGGGAATTGACGATCTGGTGCATTTTGACTTTATGGACCCGCCCGCTCCAGAGACCATGATGCGTGCACTCGAGGAGCTAAACTACCTGGCGTGTCTGGACGACGACGGCAATTTGACCGCTCTTGGTCGCCTGGCGGCGGAGTTCCCGCTTGACCCCATGCTCGCGGTGATGCTGATCTCGTCGCCAGAGTTTTACTGCTCCAACGAGATTCTGTCGCTGACGGCGCTGCTGAGCGTGCCTCAGATCTTTGTACGGCCGAACAGCGCAAAGAAGGAGGCAGACGCAGCGAAGGCGCTGTTTGCACACCCAGACGGCGATCATCTTACGATGCTGAATGTGTACCATGCGTTTAAGAGCGCAGACGCGCAGGCCGATCCGAAGGGCTGGTGCTACGACAACTTCCTGTCGCTGCGGTCGCTACAGTCGGCTGACAACGTGCGGGCGCAGCTCAAGCGAATTATGGAGAAGAACGACTTGGAGCTCGTATCGACGCCGTTCGAGGACCGCAATTACTACAACAACATCCGGAAGGCGCTCACGGCGGGGTACTTTATGCAGGTGGCCAAGAGGCAGAGCTCGCGCAGGGGCTATGTGACGGTGAAGGACGAGCAGGACGTGCTGATCCACCCCAGCTCTGTGCTGGGACAGGAGAGCGAGTGGGTGATCTACCACGAGTTTGTGCTGACGACGAAGAACTACGTGCGGACGGTGACCGCGATCAAGCCCGAGTGGCTGCTGGAGCTGGCGCCGGTGTACTACGACCTGGACACGTTCCGGAACGGCGACACGAAGATGACACTGCAGCGGGTGCAGCAGCGGGTAGGGCGCAGCAACGGTCGCCAATAATAGAGAATGTACAGTTTTGTCTCGGTGATTGGACGGGCTTTGATGTAGATAGTGCGGGGACGCTTATCTCGCGTATCCCGGTGAGCGGGCAGAGCGATTCGTTGGAGGCATGCCATCGGGCTGGTAACGGACGGCGGTCTACAGGGGATCGACGTGGGCTGGAATACGGCCAGGCACGTGGAACGGGGAGACGGTGAGTGCGCGGTATGGTGCTGCGCACAGCCGTTTGCGAACAAGGGGCGGGACGGGTTTATTCTGGGCTGGGCAGGGGCCCAGGCGGTCGTTGGCGGAGCGCGACGTCTGGCAGATGCAGCATAGGCCGTTTGGTCGCACCGCGACGAGGCGAGCCGCCGGCCGGCCGGCCAGCCCGCTGGGGCTGTCCGCTGCTGCTGCTGATCCGTGACTCACCCGCTAGACAGGCATTGGAGAGACACGCCGGGCTGTGGCGGATGGGCCGGGGCGATCGCTGCAGGACGCTATCGGGTGCCCTGCGCCTGACACACGTATGATGGATACAGGCGCAGCGGGCGCGGACTTTTGGCCCGGCGTGGACAAGCGGCCTTGGGCCGGCGACGACGGCAGCGACACGACGCCCCTGGGCCGGCGACGGCAGCGACACGACGCCCTCCGTCGACCCCACGCCGTCGACGACGGCTGTGCCCATGTTTCCCACCGCGATGGCTTGATCACATGTGCCCGCACAGATCGGGACTAGGTTAGCGACGTAAAAAGCCACTAACACGGGTCGCCGCACACAGATCGGCCGCTAACGCAAGAAGCCCGGCCGGCGGCCATAGGGGCCGGCCGTGGTGGGGGCCAGCCATGGCACGGGGAGCGGCCATGGCACGGGGAGCGGCCATGGCACGTGGAGCGCCGACGACGGGAGCGCTCCGGCACGGAAAGCCGGCCATTGGCCCTGGAGCGCGCCGCTCGTCGACACCTGCCCACATTTTGACCCGGTCCGTGTAACGCTCGCAGACCGCTCACGTGTTTACCGCCAGTGCAGCTCAGCTACCCCAGGCGAGCCAGCGGTCCGTGCCTGCTGGCGCTCCCAGCCGGCCACAACTGGCCTGGCGCCCGTATCGTCGTGACCAATGACAGTACTTGGGTTTCGTGCATATTGCTTTTTCCCCCGCAATGCAGCCTCTGCGGGTCCGGCTGAAGCCATGGCCCGTCGCCAATTGCAGCAGACCTTAGCGACGGGCCGCCGTCCCGCCGGGACCCAGCGCCCCCGGCCTCTTCCCGCCAGGATCCGGGCCCACGGCCTGTTCCCACCGGCTCGTCTCCCAGAGGAGCTGCCCGCCCATAGCCGGCCCCCGCTCGCGCATCGCGGGGCAGTAAAGGCTCGCAGCCTCTTGCGCTGTAATGCAGATCGGGCTGTAAAAATCGCGCTAGTGCGGTCATAAAGAGAGATGGGACGCATATCGCGGGGAGGGGGGAAAAGCAAATAATGTGTGCATAAAACGATGGCGACCACCCGCTCCTCGAGCACCGGATTGCCCGCCCGTCACCAGCTCATATACTTGCAAGAGACGCTTTACCACCCCGCTGACGCCTCTCCCCGCTACCACCGCTCTTCCATGCTCCCGGACACCCCGCTACCACCGACATGTATAGCTCCGTGAGCCCCCTACCTGGCTGGTACGCCACCGACTCTGCCTACCCCCAGGCCAGCTACGAGCCGGCCAACCTGCTCGGCCATGAGCTCGTCAGCTCGTATGGCGCCGACGCCGCTCACCCCAGCACGGACCTGGCCCACCTCTTTGACCTGGACACCAGCTTATTTTACCCCACCAACCCGCCTGCTCCAGCGACAGACCCCGGCGTCACCGCTCCCGGCCCCCCTGAGCCCGCCAGCGCCGACACCGCCACGCTCTTCCCCATCCATCCTCGTCCAGACGATGTTTTGCAGCCGTCTGTGCCTGCGCCAGAGACCGACACCGCCACGCTCTTCCCCATCCATCCTCGTCCAGATTTTCTGCAGCCGTCTGTGTCTGCGCCAGAGACCGTCGAGCAGCCTGCCGCACCTGAACCGTCAGTGGCGGCACCGTCGGCACAGCCGACGCAGGACACGCCCGCATTGCCCGACCGCGGCCACAGCTTCCGGTGCAAACACTGCCGCCTCCAGTGGTCTCCTACCAAACTCCGGGAGCTGGGGTACACCGTCATCCTCCTGGGCCAGTCGCAGCAGCCCGATCCGGAGCGCAGGGATGGGATGCTCAAGTGCCCCAAGTGCGAGGAGTTCAAGCTCCAGGAGCTCGACATCAACGAGCGTCCGGTGCGTAAACCGCCCAGATGCACCTACAAATGCGCGCACTGCCCTCTAAAGTTCACCACGGCCCAGCTGAAGGAGTTTGCGCAGCACATCCGCGCGGTAGAGGCGCGGGGCGAGAAGTCGAACCGTGATTACAAGTGCACTGACCCCAACTGTCATTGGAGCGCGATTGGGTTTACAAGAAGTCTAGAGAAAACCAAACACTTCAACAGGATGCACGGCATGCCCACTCACCAGTGCAAATACTGGACGCCAGACGGAACGGAGCGATACCCCGGCTCAGGGGTTTGCCGCACGCGCTGGCACGCCGACAGTGGCAACCTCCTGCGCCATATGCGCGCCGTTCACAATGAGCCAAAGCGGCCGCGCCGCCAGCCGAAACGGTACCACAAGTGTGGGCACTGTGGGAAGAAGTTCCAGAGCGAGCCGCTTCAAGAGTTTGCCAATCATATCCGTATCGTCGAGACGCAGGGCCGCGACTCGAAGCGCCCGTCGAAGTGCGGTGACGAAGGGTGCTTGTGGAGCATCATCGGCTTCGCCTCGCAGGCGGAGCTGCGGGATCACTACAACGACCAGCACGGGTACGAGTGCCCGTACTGGAGCGCTGACAGCCAGGAGAAAGAGCCGGGCCGGGGAGTGTGCCCCCAGCGCTATCACGGCGACAACGCCACTCTGGATCGCCATATACGCACCGCGCACCAGATGGTAGGTCTCGCCGCCAAGCCCAACTAGTCGCCGCCGGGTCGGATCGCGATAGGGTGCCGGTTGGCGCCCGTTTATTTAATCTAGAGTCTCTCGCTTTCTAGGACAGGGTCTCTCGTGTAGAGTACTGGCATGGTTACGCATTCAATGGATAATGGTTTTATGGGAGCTCGTCGTTTGTATAGGCATTGCTAATGGAGCTGCCGGGAACCAGCCGCCGTAGCAAGGATTGCTGGGGGCTCCTCTCCCTCTCTCGACGCCGCGTGCTCTCGACGAGGCTAAGGTCGCGTGAGCTCTGACGACGCTCCTCGCCCTGTGTGGGCAGCATGCGTCAAGCGGGGGACGTGCCTGTCCTAAGCTGAAAGGTCAGGGTTGGTTGCAGAGGCATGGTCCGCTACAGAGGAATTGGAGGCCAGCAACGCCCCTGGCCACCCTCAAGTCTCCGTGGCAAGCTACGCCCTCGGCCCTGAACATGCCCTGAGCCTGCGTGCTCGGCCCAGCAATGTGCCCCTGCCCGCACGCAATCTCTTCTGCATCAAGCCGAATTGAGCCTCATCTGGAATGTCGGCGAGATAATAGCACTCGTGACGCTCGATAGCCGGCAGGCATCCTCTTCCCTGGCATGACGTCTTCTAGGTTCGATCAGCCTCTTCATGTCGCCACCGTGAGGGGAGCTAGCCAGCCCATTGGACCCCTCCTGGCGACGCCAAGCGCAGATTATGGCGTCTCAAACGCCGCTCTCCTGCTGACGTCAGGACAATAATTGTGGCGTTCTTGCTAGTCGCTTCATTCATACTCTACGTACACGTGTAAAATTAGGGAACCCCCCTGCTGACCGCCTTACAGACGCCTTCGAGAGACGCTGTCCGAGGTCATTGCCGTTCTGCGGGCTAGGCGGCGCGACATGTTGTCCGGCGGCCCATCAACGGGGGGGTCTTCCGGCTTCGTTGGGTCCCCCGGCTGTTCCGGCTGTTCCGGCTGTTCCGGCTGATCCGGCTGATCCGGCTTATCAGGCTCGTCTGGCTGCCCGTCGTCGGGATTGTCGCCGTCGTCCCCGTCGCCGGTGAATCTGCTTACAATCCACCAAATTATAACCGCCAAAACACCGAGCAGAATGAGTACCCACATTCTGTCTTCACGCTCGTAGAATAGTGCTCCTGAGTGCAAGAGCTAGAGGAGGGTGGCAGTGGCAATCCTTTGCACCACAGGCGCCACCGGGCCTTTTTATAGCCTTTGTTTGTGTCGCCAACCCAGGGTTAGGGTCGCCACTCTACGTTTGCCACAATAACAGCGTCGCGCACTGGCAGGCCGAACCCGTAGTGGCAACGACCCGGCGGGGCGTCGCAGGCGCCAAACGTCGCGTCTGTCTTTGTTGCTGCCTCCCATGGTATGCACTGCTTTCCTGAGTAGAACCATACATTAGCTATGACTGACGCTATTACTTTGTTGGCTGGCGGGCCCTGGCCGGCCGCGTAGCGCTCCATGGCCACCCCCACCACCGGCCCGCGGCCGAGGAACAGGCTCGGAGCATCCCGTTATACTGCTGCGAGCTGATCAGAGCCATTATCGCCGCCCAGCTGAGTACCCCACCGGCCGTCCCTGTCATTGTGTCTCCCAAGTGCTGAACGCAGCCCTGGTGGCCTACGGTGTACAATTTGTGCGCCATCATAGCCGAGAGCGTCCACTGCGCCACGGCCTCGAAATTGGCCGTTCGGGGCTTGAGCGACTCGGTCATGCTCGGCGGTGGGCTGATAAGACGCGACACAAGCGGAAGCAAGCCAGCGATGAGGACCAAGCGGTCCCGCCACATTGAGTAAGTGGTGTCAAACTCCCTAAGATGGGTCAGTGCAACCACGGCGACGTTGATAATGACTTGCAGTAAACGCAACACTCTGATCACCGTGTCAATTCTGCTTCCGGTCTTTCCCGGCTTTGACAGCTGTTGATACATCATTTGCGCCCGCGAAACGACTGCCTTCGCACTGCTGTGGGCGACGCCGCGAGATACATCCTTGCCACCTTCCACCATCTTTTTTGTGTTGCGAACTGAGTGTAAGTGGCAATTGCAGTTGGCTGTGAGTGGCGGCGCGAAGACAAGTATATATGTGTGTGGGGAGTGTGTGTGTGTGTGGCAAGAATGAGCAGAAAAGCAGCAAACAAGTATATTAACAACGGATGCAGTAATCATGAATCATGGACGTCGTGGTATTCAGCTGTGATAGTCAGTCTCCGATAAATATAGCACTCATCTCAGTGGCCCTGCCCTCGCGACAGATGTCGCTGATCTTTGGATGTTGTCTCTGCTAGCAGGTCGTCCTGGGATAATGTCACGGTGATGCAGTGTGTATCGGCGTCGTACTCTTCGGGGTCGAGCTTGTGGGAGTGAATGACATGTCGACGGCACAGGTCTTTGCGCATGTTCCGCCTACCACAAATGCCACACACAAATCTCTTGTTGCTGTGCTGGTTTGCAATGTGGCGAGTGCATTCTGATTTGCTCCAAAAGCCCACAATGCGATAACAGCAGTCGTCGACGTAGCACATGAACTTTCGAGGCCTGTCCTTCAGCTGCACGTGGGCAGCGAGATCAATCGCTCGCGGAAACCGTGGTATTTTGTCGTGCGCATCGCGACAACAGTCACACGCGTAGTAGCCCTTCTTCAAACGCAGTGCTCGAGATCGCAGTTGTGGATTCTCGAGGAGTTGCCGCACTCGACAAGGGTTCCCTTGCTGTGGCGTGTTTGACCCAGAAAGCACAGATTCTGCATATCGCACAGCTTCGTCGACCTCTGCTGCGCAGCTGCTGACAAGCCTTTGGTCTGCACTACGCCGCGGCCGTGGGCGCCTCTTGGCGTTCCGATTCTTGCCACTACTGCTCGCTTTAGCCTTGTCTTTCCGTCGACGTGGCCGTTGCTGTGCACGGATGGGCTCCTCGTAGTCGCTATCATTCGTGTCTACTATTGCCACGTCGCTGTCGTCGCTCATGTCACTGTCATTACTGTCGACGAGCTCAGCGTGGGCAGCAGTGTTTTCTGTGACCTCGGCAGGCTCAAGTGAGGGAGACGCAGTCTGAGGGCTATCGGTTGTTGGCGACGACCACTCCTGAGATAGCTGTTCGGGTGAACTTGAAGGGCCAACGCTGGTTATGAAACTAGCATGAGAACTCACGCTGAAAGAGCGCGCCGGGGTAGATACATCCCCCTGAAGCTTGCCAAAAACACTGCGAGCAGCTTCATAGTTGTCGTCTGATACATCTGTGCTCACCCTATGGCTGAAGACATAGGGTGGGGCCGACTTGATAGTTTGAGACAACTCGCAAAGGCCGTCGAGCGAGTTTCCACTCGCGGCCTTGTGGGCCACAAACGTTGCGCAGCTGCTCCTGCGAGACGGTCGCAACGAGAATGGCGAACCCGCCACCACTGGCAGACTTGTGTCTATAGAACAGGCGTTGACGAGCGATGCGGTAGCGTTAATCTCGATTTTGTCAGAGACGTTGGCCCGGCGTGACGCGGAGAGCGGGATGCTGGGTGTGACGGAGCGCTCCGCGCACTCCAGAGGATGGAGTCCAAAGTCAGCAGTGCCAATGCCTCTGTCCGAATGGAGGTCGCTGATGTCCTCATCATTGCCAAAGTCTATGAGGTCACTCATCATTCTATCGGGGGTGAAGTAGACGGCATCGTCAGTCTGTGAGATGTCCAGGACGGCGTCCAGGGTGGGGTCCGGTTCGCCCGTGTCGACGTGTTGCGCCACCACCAGACTGGATGGGAATTCAGGCAGAGCAGGAGAGAGTGTGAAAGACCAACTTGACATTGCCACGGATGCGTCATTGCTGAGAGCCCGAGACGGCAGGGCTGGTGGCACAGCATTTGCGCTGCCGAGACAAAAGCCGTGTTGTTCTTGGAGGTATGGCGGAGGAGCAGGCAGCGCGATGGCAAGGCCCGGGGCAGAGCTAGTGATTGCAGACGTGCCTGGAGAGGAAAGAGGGCAGGTGTCCGAGAATGGAGAGCGGGATTGAGCCGAGCTTGTGCTGGTGGCGAAGCTGCTAGAAGTGCCAGTGGAGTCGCACCGAGTGAGCAGGGTCAATGAGGGCGAGATGACCTCGGGATAACTATTCGAGGGCAGTCTGCGATTTTCGGGAGAAGGATGTGTCCGAGCACACTCGCGAGAGCGCGTCCAGAGAGCATGTGGCCGTGTCCACATGGGCCGCTGAGGTCCCGGTGGCGACTGCTTTGCGAACATGGGGGTATGTGCCAGTACCTGTGTCAGTTGTTGAGGTCGAGGAGCCCGGAGCAAAACAAAAATTTTCATGGTCGCTGGCTGTCGAGCAAAGCGACCGGTCAGTTCGCGAACCCCTACGGTCAATATGTCGTCCTGTTTCGTCACGACTAGGGACGTGCTAACTAAAGGCGGGAGGGACACCAAGCTCGGTGGACGGCAGCCATTACGACCGCGGCTGCTCGAGCCTTTTAGGCGGCCGCCGTGCGAACCCCAACCCGTGTGCCGTCACGCAACCGGCCCCGTAGGGCCCTGTCCCTCAGTCTTGCATTAGCCGACCATGGCAAACGTGACCGCAAGCCGAGGTCTTGCCGGTGGCATGTCGTTCACCACGACCTCATGGCCACATACTGACGGCCGTACCTACGTCATGGCCAGAGGCGGTCGTACCTACGTCATGGCCACTGACGGTCGTAAGTCCGCACGCATGGTCACAATCATTATGGCCTCTCGTGCCATGGCCACACATGACGGCCCTGACCACAACCACCGACACTCACTCTAAGCATGCACAGCGACGAGCGGTGCTAGCCACGCCAGCCGTACGTAGGTGTCCCCGTGGCTGGTCCAGGACGGTCCTCGGCCCCACGGGCGAGGGTGCGCCTGGTGCTATATACTATGAACCGGCGACGCCGTCCACCCCCTCCCCCTCCTTCCCGATGCCCATGGGACGATGGGGCTTACTATTCGTTGCGAAAACACCCGTGTGAGCGTTCTCCGGCGCAGGGACGATCGGCTGGCGGCGGAGCTCCGCTCGCGACGGTCGCTCGGCCCGCTGCACCGTGCCCACGACGCCGTCGCTGGCCCGGAGAACAGGCCAGGCCGACAGGCCGGCCCGGAGCGGCCCCCGGAGCGGGTACCGGACGTCCCGGAGACGGCGCCGCCACCGCCACCGGCGCTGACGTCACGGCACAGGCACCGGGCACACGCTCGCTTAGTGCGCCGATCGCCGCATCGCTAACCTAATCGGGCGCCGGCGCCGCCCGCTCCCGCGCGTTTGCAAAACGGCAGAAGCAAACATGGAATCCGGGCTGCTATTAACCTTGCCTAAACGCTAACAAACGGAGCTATTGCTGACGCCATGTCTGACATAAGCGCGGTTAGGGTTGCCGCCGCGCGGGGCATGAAACTGGGCAGGCAGGGGGCCTGACACTGACCCGGGCAAGGGTGCGCGGGCGCGCCTAAGGCAGGGCAAGTGTTGGGCCTCGATCTGGCGGCACCCAGTGGCGAGCCGGGGCGGCGTCCGAGCCCAATTCAGGAACGCCAGGGCAAGGGCTGTCTAGATCTGGCAGGTCAACGTCCGCGCCTGAAACTTGGGCCGGCAAAGTGTGGGGACAGAGCGCCACCTTCTCGGCACACCAACCAGCTAGATAAAACGTGGCCCAGCTACATCCGAAAGGCTGTCTCGCGACAGACCATGAACATTCTCATTACGCCTAAAACCATCAAAAAAAGTCAAGGGTCATGCTGGTGCTGATGTCTGTGTTCTCCACAAGCTTCGTAAACTCGTCAAACGAGATCTTGCCATCCCCGTCCTTGTCGGCCTCCATGATGGTCTTGTCCACAATCTGCTGCAGCTGCGAGTCCTTCAGGTTCTTGCCAACCATCATCTTGAGCACCAGAAACAGCTCGCCGTTGCTTATGTACCCGTCCCGGTCTATGTCGTACACCTTGAATGCAAACCGCAGCTTCTCCTCCTTCTGACCCTTGGACGAAAACACTGACAGCGAGCTGATGAACTCCTTGAAGTCAACGTCGCCGCCGCCGTCCTCGTCGAATATCTCGATCAACCGCGTCGCCAGCGGGTTATTTGCGATGGCTGGAATCGACAGGAACTCGTCCCGCTCTATGGCCCCCGAGTTATCCTTGTCCAGCTTCATGAACCGCTTTCGCAGCCGGTCCACCTCGTCATGGTCAACTGTGTCAGTCGGCAGTCCATAGCCGCCACGTTGTGGTCCTCTGGCCATTGTATCCGCGGATCACGTCGTCTCGACCGAACCTCTGGCAGCAGCCCACGCCGTCAGGGCCCGAAGACCGCCACACGAGACAGCCACACGGCGCACTCACAGTTAGTTCCCTCAACTATGTCATCGAGCAATTGTGAACTGCCTTGTCCCATCGTCGCTGTTTTGTCTTCTGTCCCGTTGTGCCACCCCGTGTCGTTTGGGAAGTTGGCAAATGGGGTCACGTGCCGCGGCACGTGATGTGAAATCGCCCGCGCCTGCGAAAACCTGGGGAACCAAGCTGCGAGAAACTGTCTGACGGAACCCGACTGCCGACGGTCTCGGCGCACTGGATCAAGGCTCGGGATCTCAATAACTACTAAAAATTCTCCTTTGCACGGTAACATCTTCTATAGCTCTATCTGTCTCTAGTTACCGAAGAAACCCTGCGCCTCCAGCAGAAGGATGATCTGGTGAACAATGGTTCTGACGCTTGTTTTGGTAATGTCGACCGTCAGGTCGGCATCTTCGGGAGCCTCGTAGTCGTCGTCCACCCCAGTAAAACCCTTGATCTCGCCGTTGCGAGCCTTCTCGTAGTTGCCCTTACGGTCGGTCTTTTCAGCATGCTCCAGCGGAGTGGCAACGTGCACGAGTATGAAAGAGCCGTGCTTTTCAATCGTCTCTCGCGCTTGCTTGCGCGACGCGTCGTGGGGCGCGATAGGAGCAGCCACCACGGCTGCACCGCTCCTGGTGAGCTCGGAGGCCACAAACGCAATGCGCTGAATGTTCCTGTGACGGTCCTCGCGTGAGAAGCCCAGCTCCGAGCTCAGCTCGTGTCGCACCGTCTCGCCCAGCAACAGCGTCACGGGACGCCCAGACTGCTGGTTGAGCGAGACCTGGAGGGCACGGGCAATTGCATCCTTGCCGGAGTTGTAGTAGCCGGTAAGGAACACTGTGAAGCCCTGCTTGTAACGTGGCGGATGGCTTTCTCGGAGCACCTTGACCACCTCAGGGTACGAGAACCAAGATGGGATTTCAGCACCCGTCTTGAGCCGCTTGCGGAGCTCGGTGCCCGAAATGTTGAGGGTCTTGACGCCCTCAGGCACCTCGTTGACCGGGGCGTACTCATCCTGATCAGGAAGGTAGGTCATCATAAGGAACGGAACGACCTCGATACCGAGCTCATCCTTGTACTTTTCGACGAGGTGCTGCGCATCGTACGGTCCATAAAAATCGACGCCCTTGGAGTTCTTGCCGGGCCCAGCGTGATCTCGCCCGACGATGAAGTGGGTGCAGCCGTAGTTCTTGCGGATGATAGCGTGCCACACCGCCTCGCGGTCGCCTCCCATGCGCATAGCCAGCGGCAGCAGCGACAGCGCGGCCATGCCATTGGGGTAGCGCGGCAGCAGCGCCTGGTACACACGCACGCGAGTGAAGTGGTCAATGTCTCCAGGCTTCGTCAGTCCGACCACAGGGTGGATCAAGACGTTGGCCTGCCGGGAGCGGGCCGCGCGGACCGTCAGCTCACGGTGAGCCCGGTGCATCGGGTTCCGTGTCTGGAACGCAACCACCTTGGACCACCCGAGCTTGTTGAACTCGGCACGCAGCTCAGCAGGGGTGTTGCGGAGGTTGACATAGTCGTAGTGGTTGAGGCGGTTCACCGCCTGCACTTTGCCGCCGACATAGTACTCCTGCGCAGTATTCATCAAATACTTGATGGCAGGGTGTTCGGGATCGCCACGGAACACCTTCTGAGCCTCGCGTTCCTTGTCAGGGCGGTACACATCGTCGACGGTCAGGATCGCCAAAGGGTTGTCGTCACGGAAGTCACGGAGGACAAAGCGGTTGCCGGGCTTGATGCTCAGACGGTCAATCGACTCCTTCGAGACATCGAGGGTGATCGGCATCGAAAAGAGCGTGCCGTCGGCGAGACGTAGGTTGTCGACAACGCCGTTGTAGTCCTTCTCGGTCATGAAGCCCTCGAGCGGGGAGAAGCCGCCACACAGGATGAGCTCCAGATCGCACAGCTGGCGCTCGGTGAGCGCAATGTCGGGCAGAGTCTCGGCTTCGCGGACCAGCTGGTCGTGGATTTCGGCATCGCGGGCCAGCAGGTCCTTGAGGACGCCTCCGTGTGGTGTGTTGGCCATTGATAAGGTTGGTACAAGACGTGACTGACTGGCAGAGTGGTGTGGTTCGAACGAGAAACGTTGCAAAATTCTGATCCCTTTTTCCTCGTTTCTGTCCGGTCTCAAATGCCCGTGTAGCAGCTTCTCTGACCTCGATGCACAGCGACGTCACTCTGAGATAATCACCATATCACGTGACCCTCCGGTACGGCTATCGGGGGGTCTTGGTTGGTGGTGGTGGCGATGGCGACATTGAGACGCGTTGTTGTGTGCTCTGGGCCGGCTCACGTGCCAGCGATCGATGGCCCGGCGTGGAGCCCGCCGCGGCAGGGCCCCGGCGGGCCCAGATCCGGGCCCGTAAACAGGTCTATTCAAATGCTCTATCTACAGGTATGCGTCCGGAGGAATCTGATTGTTTTGTTTTGACTGGTTGAACAGCACGACGGCCTGGCCGAGGTCGAAGTTCGTCTGCTCGAGGCACATCCTCGCATATTTTGTGTTGAGCCGTGTCTCGTGCATCAGGCTCTGGACCGCCATCACCTGCTGCTCGTTGAGGCCCATGAGTTCTGGTGGCGGCGTCGCCGGGCCCGGCGACCCCAGTCCCACCGCAGGGGAGCCAACGCCTGCAACTGCAGGCGACGCCGCGCCGGGCACAGCCGGCTGCTCTGGCAGCGTGTCCTTCCATGCATCAGCCCCAGCCCACGGCCGGATCAGAAGCGAGTCCGAGGCCACGATCATGCCGGCCCCAGACGGACTTGGCAGCAGGAAGAAGGTGCGGTCAAATGACCGCAGCATGTTGCGGTTCTCGGTGAATTCACCGTGCACCGTCACAGTGATGGCGACGTCGCCAGGCTGGCGAATGCTGCCGACCCGCCATGCCTCCATGGCAAACTTCTCGGGCGACTTGATGTCGTGTTGGGTGCCAGGGAGTTTCCGGAACATGGCCTGGATTTGCTGAGGGCCGATACAGAGCCGGCGTACCCGCTCGTTGCGGCCGTATGTTTTGAGGACATTGCGGGACTGCGGGATATACGCACCCCACTGGCCAACCGGGCCCCGACTGTTCGGCTGGAACGCCTTAGGTGCCTGTGTGGCGACAGACACCGAAAACATGCTCTGGTCGTCATACAGCTGCAGTAGCTGATCGCGATCGCGGTCGTATAGCTCGAAGTATGACGCCAGAAAGGACGTTGCCACACCCTGAACCTCTCCGTCTTCAAAAAACGTCTGCTTGACGGGCGCGGGAAGTCGAAGATTGTCGATCTGGCTCTCGTCGCGAATCTGAACCTGGTCAAGCATCACCAGCCGTGGGAACATCTTCATGATGTCGTCTTTGTATGTGGGCTCCCGTGTGATGGGGTTGTTAGTGAGGATGAGCTCCCGCAAGAACCGAAACTTGTGCCGCCACGACTCGAGGTTCTTGAGGCGCGCGATGCTGTTGTCGGCGAGCGACAGGTTTTTGAGCCCGGGGAATGCTTGCGAGAGGGTAGTGACGCCTTGGACGTCAGCCAGCTGGTTATTTGCCAGCGACACTGACTCGACATCAAGACGCTCGGTTTCGGCCACCTTCATGAGGGCAGGAAACATCTTCGAGGCGGTGCTGGCCTCGGCAAAGAGTCCATTCTGTATGAGATACTGGTCCTGGCTGAGGTTCGACAGGTCGAGCAGCTTTGCTGGAGCGGTGTACCTGTTGCGGAGGAAGTTTTTGAGAATGAGAATAGTGTTGCTGGTGTCGGCCGACTTTGGCGTGTCGCTCTGGTCTATTTTGATTTGGAGCTGGTTGCCGGCATAGCGGATGCGGTCGGCTTTGCGCAGCGGCGGCGCGTCGGACGGCTTGATGTAGCCGTACAGCACCGAGCCTGCCGTGTAGACGCCGTCCAGCCGGACCTGCGTCTTGCGGTGGATGAATTGGACGCAGCTCTCCTTCGTGCCACCGCCCTCCCAGCCGCGCACCTCCACCAGCACGTTCGCCTGCTCCGGGCCGCCGCCGTTCGGCGATCCGATGCGCTGGAAGAGCGGGTTGCCTCCCTGCTGGCCGCCGAAGCCCCGTCCTTTCCTGAACGACATGGGCGTTGTTGTCGTCGTCGCAGAATTGTCGCCGTGCGGCTCAGGGCTGGGGTTCCCGGTTGGGTAGCCGTGCGGCTCAGCGTGCGGCTCGCGCGTCTCACGTGGCTCATGCGCTCATGCGGCTCATGCGGCTCACGCGGCTCACGCGTCTCACGTGCAACCCTAACCCGACTGGAAATTCCAACACGTCACGGACGTTTCACCTGAGCGTGGCACTGATTTCGACAGTCCAGACGAGGCGCGATGTCAGACTCTCGCTACAGCTACGACGAGAACAGCGAGGTGTGGCCGTACTTTGCGTTCACGCTGCTCCTGCTCGTGGTGGTCCCCGGAACAATCTCTGCCGTCCTCCGGCTCACCCACAAGGAGCCAGACGCGGGCATCACGTCGCACTACAAGCCTCGCAACCATGCCGACATTGAGAAAATTCGGAGCCGGCGGAGACGCAACGCCCTCTTCACTCCGATGAACCTGCTGCTGGTGGCTGGCTGGGCCGGCCTCGCCGCGCTCGCGTGGCTCATGATGAATCAGACCATCGAAACGAAAAAGTCGTGGGACCCCTACGACATCCTCGAGCTGGCCTACACAGCAACAGAAAAGGAGATCAAGAAGCGCTACAGAAAACTCTCGCTCCAAATGCACCCCGACAAGCTGCGGGACTTTGGCAACTCCACGAAGGAGGAGATGGAGGCCATCTACGTCGAGATCACCAAGGCCTACAAGGCCCTCACCGACGAGGACACCCGCCGCAATTACCTCGAGTACGGCCACCCCGACGGGCCTCAGTCGACTTCCCACGGTATCGCGCTGCCAAAGTTCCTCGTTGAGGGCACCGGCTCGCCCATCGTGGTGTCTGCCTACGCGCTCCTGGTGGGCGTGATCCTGCCGGCCCTCGTTGGCAAGTGGTGGACTGGCGCGAAGACGTACACCAAGAGCGGCATTCACCAGGACTCTGCGTCGGTCTTCTTCGAGGCGCTCGCCAAGGAGCCCCTGGACAAGATCAAGCCCGACCGCATCTTGGACCTCGTGTCAGAGGCCGGCGAATTCCGGGAGCTGTTCGGCGACCGGCTCACCTCCACTGAAATCAAGCACCTTCTGCTTGCGCACATGGAGCGTAATCCACTCTCCGACTACACAGACCTTTCGTCAAATAAGCCACTCTGGACCGAGGCGTCAAAGCTCGCGGCTGTCTCGCGCTCTGTCAAGCTGCTGGACGGGTTCCTCTCTCTAGCGGCAGTGTTTAAGAATCCCGATGTGTGCCAGGACATTGTGCGTGTCCAGCGGTGCATCGTGCAGGCGGTGCCATTCGGCCAGGTGGCACTTGGCGAGGTGCTCCAGCTTCCTGGCGTCGAGGCGAACAAGTTGTCCGCTGCCGGCGTGACCCGTATCGCGGAGATCCTCCCAGACAACGAGAGCGTGCTGACTGAAATCGGATGCGACAGCGACGAGGCGAAAAAAGACGCCATCAGCGTAGCCCGCCATATTCCGAAGCTTGACATTGTCGACGCATACTTCAAGGTGCCCGGTGAGGAGGTGGTGCCGCCCCAGTCGCAGGCTCACGTGGTGCTCAAGATCCGAGTGCGCCCCGCCACTGCGCTACCTCCCCTGGGGAGCGTGCCGCGCAAGGACCTCGAGGAGGAGGAGACCGACAAAGTGCTCCAAGATCCCCTTTACACAAACAAGGAAGGTCCCGCCCTTCCGAACGTATACGCTCCGCACTATCCTGCATACCTGCCTCTGCGGTGGTATGCGTTCCTCGTTGGTGACCGTGACAATAAGATCATTGACGGGCCAGTCACTCTCGACCACCTCGACCTTTCGAACCTTTCAATGTCGGAGGAACAACTCAAGAGTGGCAAGGCACATATTGGCACGTTCAAGTTGCAGATGACCACTGCGACGCCTCCGATGCTGTCGAAGTTCAACTTCAAGGTGCTTTTGTGCTGTCCTGGCTACTTTGGTGTCGACCACACGGTGCGGATCACGATGGATGTCAAGAACCCTCCGGAGCCGACGCCAGTTCCCGACGACGCGTACGAGATCTCAGACCCCGAAGAGGACTCTATCGCGGGTGCAATGGAGCAGATGCGAGGTGGGAAGGTCAAGCGGGCTGCCGCTGCCCAACCGGACTCGGACATCTCTTCGAGCGAAGAGGACTCCGACACCGACATAGACACCGACACCGACTCGGAAGACGAGAAGTAGTAATATATTGACAAGCATAGCGTTTCAACTGTACATTTTTAGACATCGCGTCTCGCGGTGTGTGTCGGCACAGGCCAGGCCGCAGTACTGTGCGCCACACCGGAGGCACGAGGCCGTCGCCGTGTAGCCGCAGACCGAGCAGAGCTTCCGCGGGGGGTATGGCGATGGCCCTACCACCAGCTGTTGGAGCGCTCGTGCGCCGGCCGGGTCGTCGTCCAGCAGGTTGTGCAGCGTCTTCTTGGAGGCCAGTATCCGCTTCACGGCAGCGGAGGGCACCCGCTGGCGGAGGTTCGTGCCTGGCACGAGGTCGAGCGCAGGTATTTCGATCCGGACGTTCGAGTCGTTATAGTTGTCGCGCTCCAGCTCGGCCAGGCGTCGCTGGAGGGCCTTCTGCTTCGTGGCGCTGTCAGCGATCGTCACAGCCCGTGCACGGCCCCGGTTCACTGTCGTGGTGGCCGTGCGGGCCGCCCGGGGCCTCACTTCCTCCACCAACATGGCAAGTCACGGCTCCTCGTTGCGCTCGCCGGTGGCAAGAGGTTGGCGGTTTGCATGCAGGGCGAGGTCACGTGCCACGTGGTGTGTCGTGTGTCTGGCAATGAACAGCACCAGGGGGTTCGGGTTGGGCGAGCTCAGCGCGCATGGGACAGCAGTACTCGCCAAATGGAGCTCCTGGGCGGGAGCTGCGGTGCAGCGCCTTCCGTTTGACCCGCTGTGGCTGACCTACGCCACTGTTGTCGGCCTGGCGACGGGAACAGTGTGGCTGGCGAGCATCGGGGCAGTTCATCGGCCGGCAAACGCGCCGAAACCGGACCAAAAGAGCCGTCTGTTCCATCCTGCGGATCTAGCAAGCTGCGGGTCGGCCGCTGAACGCATCCGTGAGAAGGATGCGCTGCTGATGCCTATCGTTGGCGGCGGCGTGCTTGTGACCCTGTATCTGTGCTTTAAGCATTTCTCCGAGGTCACAATCCAAAAGATCATCACGGTGTATCTCACGATAGTGGGCCTGCTGGCTCTGTACGAGACTACCTGTTTCGTTCTGCACTGGGTGGCAAGGGTGTTTGGACTCCGCTTCACATACCTCCGTTTGACCCTCTCTGAGGACCCTGAATGCCACCCCGCTGACCTCGTCATTGAAGCCTCGGAGGAGGACATCCGGAAGCAGCGCGAGGAAACGGAAAAGGCGCGGGCCAAGCAGGTGGCTAAACGGGCCAGGACAGGCGTGTTCGCGCAGCTGGAAAGGCTTGTCAGCGGCAGCGAAGAGGACATTCCTCCGTTCCAGGACCCGACGCCGGCGTCTGAAGTCGCATCGAAGCATCAGTTTGGCAATTTCTATTTCACGGTGGTCGAGGTAGTGTCAGTGGTCGTCGCAGTAGGGGGTATGTTCGCGTATCAACACACGGATCACTGGGTGCTACTGAACCTCGTCGGGATCTCGCTGGCCGTGACAGGCATACGGACCATCAAGCTGGACCGGTACAGAACAGCGCTTGTCCTGCTCGCAGGGCTTTTCTTTTACGACATCTACTTTGTGTTTGGCACAGAGATCATGGTGTCGGTTGCCACGAAGGTGGAGGGTCCGTTGAAACTAACAGTGCCGCGTCCCTCGGAGCCCGGTGCTCTAGAGACGGCCATGGCGATGCTGGGACTGGGGGACATTGTCGTACCCGGCATGTTTTTGTCTCTGTGTCTGCGGTGGGACATATGGAGGTTCCACAGCGAGCACCCGGAGACGCCGTTTCACCTGAACCGCCGCTACCCGAAGCCGTACTTCTTCTCCGGACTGGCGGCGTATGTGGCCGGCCTGGGAGTCACGATCTTCGTGATGCACTACTTCAAAGCCGCCCAGCCAGCGCTGCTCTATCTGTGCCCCGCCATTGGCGGCACCACGCTTGCGGTGGCAGCCCTGCGCGGCGAGCTCCAGCAGCTGTGGGCGTACAAAGACGAGGACGCATCGGACACCGCGAAGGACGACAGAGTGGACGCACCGGGCACTGCCGCGAAGGATGACATTCTGGCCACGGACAGAGCGGACACTGCTACTGCGAAGGACGGGACTCTGGCGACCGATAACGTGGACGGGCCGGCGAGAAAAGAGGGCGAGGACAGCACTGACGCGTCGCGGTGACGCGGGGTGTCTACGTCTGCATAGTGTACAATAGAGGCCAGATCGGTCTAATCAGACATGTTTTGTCATGAGATATGCGTCGCCCGGGGGCTCCATGCGCTGGTAGTACTTGGGGAAGAGAGGGCCCTTCTCAAAGCCGTGGTTTTCGTACCACCGGATCGCCGCCTCGTTTTGCGACCACACGTGGACGGTTATCTCGTGGACGTACATGGCGTTGGCCTGCGCGACGATGTGGTCCAGCAGCATGGTGCCGATGCCGTAGCGGCGGTACGGCGCCAGGACGGCCAGCGTCATGATGTATATCCGCGTGGGCTGCGTGTGGGACTGCGGGGTGTCGAGGGCGCAGCGAATGGCGCCCACTGGGATGTCGTTGAAGAAGCCCAGCTTGGCGAGCTCGCCGACCGCGAGGCTGTCCCTGTACCACTGATCCGAGTACTGCGCGGGGAGCACGACGGAGTTGATCCGCCGGAGCACGCCGAGGTTGTCCTTGGTGAGGTCGTCGAGCTGGATCCGCGGTGCCATGGCTCGGGTGTCGCTGGTTGCCACTCTGAGGGACGGGTGTGTGCGACGGCTCAGGGTGCGGTTTGCCGTTTTGGGCCGGCCATGCGGGCCCCTGCGTGCTGCCCTAGCCCTGAGACGCAGCCGGGGAGGCTTCCATGCGGGCCCCTGCAGCGGCTAACCCTAGCCCTGACCGCGCCCCGATTTTCCGCAAAGTCACCCGGACACGGGGCGGAAACGGCAATCAATGCGGCGCCGATAAGCCTCGTTTTGCTCACGTAACGGCAACCACCAAACGGACCCTGGCATCGCCCGTGCGACAGGACAAGACGGAAGCGCTGCCAGAACCCCGCAGACACCCCCCGGCACCCCCCGGCTCCACCGTAACCCCGTCTCCGCCCCCGACTCCGCGCCACCCGCGGCGCAGCCACTCTTGAGACCGGGCCAGGCCGCTCTGCAACTATGGAGGACGAGCTCGGCGTCAACGTGCCGCTCCTGGTCGGCCTGCTGTCGGGCTTTGGGACGCTCTTCATCGGCATCATCGTCGTGGCCCTCTACTGCGTCCTCACCAGCCGCGGCGGACGCATCTTCCTGGGCCGTGGCGGGCCTGGCGACTACGACGACGACCAGGCCCTGCTGCAGGAGGAGCAAGATGCCGTCCAGAACATGACCGATGTCCAGCGCGAACGGTACTACCGAGCCAAAGCATTCATAGAGGTAAACCCGCCCAACTCCGCCCACACCGACATCAGCCTCTCGCAGTTCATGGCCATACAAGAAAAAGGCGTCGCTGCCTGGGAGTTCGAGGTCGACCTGCGCACCACCAACGTCTTCGTCGAGGCCAGGTCGGAAATAGAGTTTTTCGACGGCGAGGGATGTGTGCAGACAAATCTGCCGGTGCCAAAGCAGAACGAGGTCTACTACTGGGAGGCCAAGCTCTACGACAAACCGCCCTCGACCACCGTGGCGGTCGGGCTGACCACGAAGCCGTACCCCACGTTTCGCCTGCCCGGGTACCACCGCTACAGCGTCGCGTACGACTCGACCGGCCAGAAGCGCAACAACAGTCCGTTCAGGGGCATACAGTACGGGCCACTGCTGCAGCAAGGTGACGTTGTGGGCGTCGGCTACAGGCCACGCACGGGAACCATCTTCTTTACTCGCAACGGCAAGAAGCTGGACGACGTTTTGCATGGCATGCGCCTGAACCTCTTCCCGACCATTGGCGCCAACGGCCCGTGCACGGTAGTGGTCAACTTTGGGCAGGCGGGCTTTGTCTACATCGAGGCAAACGTGAAAAAGTGGGGCCTTGCGCCGGCGCACGGCAACCTCCAGCCACCGCCTCCGTACGGCGCAGAAAGTGATTTCGTACTCGTGGAGCCAGGCTCCTCGGGAGATCCGGCTGTGCAGGCTGCGCTGGCGGCTAGAGGAGGCGCCCCAGGGCCCCAGTCCATATCGTATAACAACTATGCCGCGCACCTGCAAAAGACGCCAGCGTACACTCCCGGCGAGCCATCAGGCAGCTCCGACATCGTGCGCACCACACACACTGGGGATCTCAACGTGCTATCGCGACGAGTTAGCGACGGCAGTGTCCTCGGGCAGCAGGAAGACGGCTCCATAACGCTCAACCGGCTGGCGTCACGGCGCGTCAACGAGACCTCGCAGCCCGAGCATGCGTCCCCGCCACCGAGCTACAGCTCACAGTCCACTCTCTCACAACGGCTTCAGACAGACCGTGAAGGGCGAGACGCGGAGGACGGTCCCCGAGCAGGGCCAATTATCCAGATCAACGGACCTAATGACAATAATGACGACGATGACTACGACCAACGCTCAGACACCGATTCCACTGCGAGCGCCAACTCGGAGACTGCATGGCTTGTAAATAACCCTCGAGACGAGAACTAAGGGAGCAATAAAGTCTATTTCTTGCCTTTCTTCTTCTTTTTTGCCGGCTTGCTGCCGGTTTGTTGCGGCTGCTGCTGCTGCTCTGGCTTTGGCGTGGCCTGGCTTGACTGGTCGGGCGAGCCGTCGCCCTTGTCACCCATGGCGGTCTCCAGCTCCGCAACGTCGTCCTCTGCAGTCACAGGCCCGACATTGGCCATGAGGCTGGCGAGGCCGGGCTCTCTCTTCCGCTTTCTTGTGATCTCTACTGAGCGGGGACCCAGCGCCGAGAGCACACGCGAGAGCTCGTTTATCCGCTCGAGCCTCACCTTGAAACACGCTCCGCTGACCGGATCAAACGTCTTGACTACGACCTGCGCGCCGTTTGGTGCCTCTTTGCTCTTGACCTGTCGGTATGTGGTGGTCACGCGAGCCTGGGTTAGCCATCACTTGGAGGGAAGCAAAGAAAGAGGGCCACACACCGTCTTTGGCCGCGCCTCCACGAGCTTGGCGGAGGCCTCGATGAAGGCGTCGATGCTCTGAATGTACGGCATTCCTGTGCTGCGTCGTCGCCGGTGGCGTGAGGTTTATTTTGGCATCGTGCCCTTTGGGCCGACGGGGATCTACATGTGGTAGCGATGGGGCCGCCTCGGTGGCAACGCCTCGCGGCGGCCGGGGTCGAGTGGCTGCGCACGCACGGCGTACTGCCTGTACCGCCTGCGCATGTCGCAGTCCAGCGGAGGCACGCTGCAATACGTGTGGGCGGGCCTCGTGGCGGGCGTGGCCGGTGGGCCACCGAAAACGTGTTGTCGCAGGCCGGTGCAGGCGCAAGGCCGTCTCAGTTGGGGGAGGGGCCCATCTGAGGTGAGAGACGGCTGCCAGCGGACCGGGGTCCTACACGCTACGGGACGGCCCGGGACGGCGGCGGGCCGGGGACGGGTCGGGGACGGAACGGTGTGCGCGTAAAGGGACAGGGAAGGGACCGAGGGGATGGATCGGGTAGTGGAGGTGTCGTCCGGGGTACTGACGCACCGTCATGTCACTGGGCTGGAGCCTGCGGCGATCATCAGCTGGACGGACGTACTCCAACGTTCGTCGTACGATGTCGGCTGCTATGGCCATCCGGCCCTTAGGGATCTGAATGCGTAAACAAAAACACCATAGCCACTGCGCCACGTGAGACATACGCCGCCCTTGTCGGCCCCTCTCTGCCCGATTCATTGGAGCGCTGGAGGGCTGCTCTGCATTTTTTAAGTTCAATATACATGCCTGTTCAGGCTCAGAGTTGGGGCAGCTTGCCTCTTGAGGCCGCGCGGGTGGCGGGGCGGGAGCGGTGGTACCGCCAGCGAAGCCGGTGGCATGGCGTAGTCTCGCCGGGCGCTCGAGGACAAATTCAGAGAGCGTTTGCGAGTGGCTTGGAGGTGTGACCGCTCCAACTGAAACGGAGTGGCACCGTGCCGGGTCGGCTAGGGCCCGAGTGGAGGCAGGCATGGCTCGCTCGGGCTCCGACCGGTGGGGTAGAGTGGCTGGAGTGGCCTGGAGCCCCACACGACAGCACGCCGCCAAGCCGGCAGGCTGTGGAGGCGAGCGGCAACGGCCGAATACGCGTATCACGGAGATCAGTCAGGCACCCACACAAATCCACCTAGGCGTCCCGCCTGAAGCTAGTTTGTCTATCCTATCCTGATCTTGGCGCGACAGAGAAGACAGTCTTGTTTGGCGAAACTCTGTTGGGGCCACTCTGAGACATACCGACTACAACAGCTTACCGCACATCACACCTGGCCGAACGACAATGTCTGTGATCGAGACGTTCACGTGCTCAGCTACCCCATCAGTCGGTCTCACCGACTCACTGAGCCCGCCCGCTGCCTTTGTTGTCCGCAGCAGTGGACCAGGCCCCAGGTCACCTAGGTCTTACATCGGGATCCGCACACTGCAAAGCCATACCCTATAGGGCCATGGGTCTGTGATTCATGGGCTCTGGCTACGATTGGCTTTGCAAGGTGTGAGACACCCCGAGCCCCAACTGGCCTAGTCGCGTCGTTTGCCCGCAGTCCCCGCAGTGGTTCGTATAGCCTTGCTAGGAGTGGTTGTGGATGCGAAACCTTAGGCACTGGGTCGCGGAACGTGTTGTTTTGCAACGGTTGTGTCTTAGTCAATCCACCACGAGTCGAAAGTCTATCTGTCTCACAATTCGCCACACCTTAAGCGAGACAATATGGACGCACAGTCGTCCCTCGCCTGTCCACCCTGTCGTGCTAGCAACCCAATCAGCCCTCTGGTGAAGGTGTCACTATGAGACTTGCTGAAACTCAGCAACCCACCCCCCTCAGGGCCGGAACGCCCCTTGGCGGTTTGGCTCTGCTCCGCCTTGACCACCGTGGCTCCTGCTTCAACGCCGGCCAGGGATCTGTGCAGATCTCCCCTCCCTGCGTGCGACAGCCCGGCACAGAGAAGCCACGGCTGAGGCGGCACGCGGGAGACTGATCGACTGCGCGGCGCTATACTTGCGTGGCGGGAGACGCCGGCCATAAACATGTGCCAACCCAATTACGGCCAGGCCGTGTACAAATGCCTCGATATCTCTATAGAATGCTCACTTGTTCTTCTGCGACCGCTTCACTTTGGTTTGCTCGTCGGCGTCCTCGACGTCCGAGTCACTAATGATGTCATTGTCGTCGTCCCATTTGTTGTCCTCGTCATCCTCTACTTGGAACAATGTGGTCGCCTCGCTTTGGTTGTCTGCAGCCGTGCGTGCACGGCTCTGTCCATGGACGCCGCCGCGCCCGCTTGGACCCTCGCCCGCAGCAGAGGTCTCACCGCCATGCGCGGGCTCGGCCTCCTGATCCTTGACGCCAACGTTCCGCTCTTCGTCTGAGAACTCCCCAGACCCGCGCAAGGAGCCTATTTCGAACTCTTGCGCATCATTCTCGTCCTGGGCGAGCTGCTCCGACATGGCAAACCGACGGTTGTTCTCTGTTGGACGCCACAAAAAGGCAACGATACAAAAGTCAATGAGGTAGATGACGTTCAGCCACCCGTCCAGAACAAACCACCGCGACTTCCAGTGGTTGGTTATGAACTCCATGCGACTCTGGTTGGCAAGGATCATCGAGTTGATGAAAAAGAACGCAAAGATAACCATAATGGAGCCCAGAAGCAGCCGCCACAGATTCCTGTACATCTCCGCCTTGACGTGCTGCTTGCGGTCCTCGAGGTACTTGGTCGTGTGCGAGAGAGCGCTGAGAATGCAGACGTAGAATGCTGTCATCGTAAGCGACAGCGGCAGCGCTACCAGCAGAGCCAGTGCGTCTGCGTCCTCGGGATTGACCAGGTACGAGCTGACGGTAAACAGTACCGCAAACACAAAGTGAGTGACAGCGAGCGCGTGACACTTCCACATGAGGTTTCCGAGCGTCGGACGCACCACGCCATAGCCCAGACACACAATGAGGAGCAGGAAAAACGTAAACGCATTGCGGAACGAATTGAGCACAGAGAGGACGCCCATGTAGACCTTGGACCCTACGTGGTTGGTGCCGCGGGCGTTGGTGTAGTCGTAGTAGCCCCACACCATCACCATCTCAAACACCAGAAATCCGCATATGCCTGTGATGTAGTTCTGCACCGGCAGAACGTCGCTGCGATGGCGAATGTACGCAAACATCCAGGCGCCAAACACGAGGAAGTAGGTCAGGGCCAGAAAACCAAAATACGGGAGCTTGGGTACTTCGGAGGCGGCAAGCTGGCCAAAGGCGTTCTGAAACACCGCAACTCCGTCGTACTCGCTGTCGGAGTGCTCCGGGAAGGTGCTGACGCAGTAATAGCCCGTTTTCTGGATCTTGTAGTGCACGGAGTTTGTTTTGCTGAGGTCGATCTTGGTGGTGGAGATCTGGGCATAGCTCTTCTTGTCGGCGCCGTCGACAATGATGAAGGTGCCTAGGTTCTTTTTGTCGCAGAGGTTGGCGGCGACAGCAGAATCGTCGCAGACGTATATCCGGTTGCCCTCTTCTTCGTCCGAGCTGGCGCCGAGCAGGCCGACGTCGCGGTACTCGAAGACGGCCACGGCCAGCCAGCCCTTGTCGCTGCCTTCCTTGGGCCGCACGGTGAAGTCGATGTACGTGTCGTGGGGGCCGCCCCAGTCGCTTTTCGAGTAGACGCCGGCGCAGCGCTGGCGGTTCTGGTCCTCGTTGCTCAGCTTGAGCTCATTGGCGCCTGCGAGGCGCGCCAGCAGGCCCAGGCAGAGCGCTGCCGTCCAGGTGGTGTGTCGCATTGGTGGTTGCGGTCGCTGTCGGGCCGTAGGACGGTGTCGGAGGCGGACAGGAACGGTGTCGGGTGCGGATGCGTGGTTCTGGGCCAGGAATTGTCGCTGTCTGCGTGTTGGTTGCGCTCGTTTCGCCACCCGCCTCGGCTACACAGCCCTGCCTGTTTCGCCACTCGGGTTTTGTCGTCCCACGTTGCGTTTGGGAGCGTGCGGCGCGGCGGCGCGCGGCGTAAGCGCAGACAAAACGGTTGGCGGGAGGACGGTCACGTGAGTGTGTCACGTGCCCTGAACCCACCGCGAAAATGCGGGGTGCATGCGGGCCCCGCGTGGCGGCCATAAACCTAGACACCGGCCGGCCGTAAAGGGCCCCGCCCATACGCGGATCGACGACGCTGCGGAAAAGCAGCACCCCTTCTTCTGTAGCAAGCCCAAAGAATGTGGGCCGTCGGAGTCAATTGGCAGGGCGGGGGCCGATCGGCCCGCTCGCGTAAGGCCATTGCATCGCGTTTCGCTTTTTTTTTTCGTCTCCCTCTCTTGCCGGCGCACGCCGGACGTGAGCGTTGTTGTGGCAACACTGTCAAATCGAGGATGGCTGGACCTGCTTCGGACGCCAATCGCTAGAATAAGCCGTTGGCATGGCACGTCGGCGCTGGCGACCGGCAAGCCTTGCCGGCCACCGCGATCTGGAGCAGCCTGCGTTCGGCTTTTCTAGATCCTGCTCTGTCCTGCTTTTTGCGGGGAGCCAACGGCACTTGCCGAGCTGAGCGACAGCCGGAGTCTGTGTGATCCACGCCCAGGATGCGCCGCCACGGCGCTCGCCTAGGGTTAGTGCGAGCGACTCGGGCGCAGACCCCACTCTGGGCAGGGGGCCCACGCCGGCGGGGCCCTTCACCGGGGAAACCCGTCCGCTGTTGACGGCGCGACGGCACAGCTCCGAGGCGCCCGGACGCCGAGACCACTAAGCTTGCGCAAAACGGCACGCGTGTCGGCCTTTCCGCTTCGCACACATGATGCACCACGACAAAACAAGTTAAACCCCCTTCTCGGGACATATCCGGCGGGCGTATTTGTTGGAGTGCAGACACCCAGTCCAGACTCCGCGTCGCGCGTTTGTCTGTTGGGCGCGTTCGGCTCCCACAGCTCGCAGGGCGCCCTGCCTCGCCTGTTAGACGCCCGATGGCTACGCTTGGTTTGCTGGTTTGCTGGTTTGCTCGCACGTTCGATATGGTGCTTGCCACGAGGGGGAAACACATGAAAATTGCCAGGTAAAAAACTGTATTCGTAAACTTCATGGCCGGTCTCCTAAAACTGAGCTGTGATAAAAATTAGGTGCACAATACTAGGCGGAATAAATAACTTTTGGCCTCTCGTGTCATGCTGGTCATTATTGTCGTCACGCCTCGCGCCAGCTCTCATTGCATGAGAGACGCGAGGTTCTGTTCAAAGTCGACGTCGATCAGCGGGTCGGCCTGGACCCCAGTCGAGAAGTCGCCCATGACCAAGGCTGGAGCAGTCATGAGCAGGCTGCTGTCGTTCTGCTCGCACGACAGCGCCGACAGCTCAGTGGTGTAAGAGTTGGAGAAGGCGGCGAACGGCGTGGCCGGGGTCGAGTGCGAGGTGGCTGAGCGCGGCAGGGTGGAGATGTCGCTAAAGTCCGACGAGTCCTTGTCGTCGCCAACCACTACCGTCGCGGACGGAGTGAGCGGGAACACGTTCGCGCCGGGGTAGGTGCCACTTGCAATCATGGGGGTTGTATGCGAGTTGTTCTCGGGCGACGGCGACACCATGCCAGTGTTGAGGTGGGGCACAACCAGGTTGTCGAGGCCCGTCATCTGTCCTGCAGACGATCCAGTAGGCGCCGCCGAGGGCGCTGCTGCCAGCTGGTTGCGGGCGTTCTGGTAGGTGTAGAGCTGCATCAGCTGAGCTTCCAGCTGGGCGTGGGGCCCAGTCAGTCTGTGCACAAACACCGTCGACGCCTGCTGGTTCTCGCTAAAGTCGTCGCACGGGATCCACCGGTCGGGGTATTTGACGGTCTGGATGGAGAAAGCGGGGGGCGCATTGAGGGTGACGACAATCTCGCCGAGAGCGCTGTTCTGGGGGTGGCGCTGGACAAACACGCGCTCCACAAAGGCGAAGTTGTACTCGATGCGGAAGCCGGTCGAGCCGCTGAACATGGAGTAGGTGACGCTGCCCTGCAGCGGCGAGTAGTACACGGTGAGGTCAGCGGCAGTGGTGCCGGTTGCCGAGATGCGCCGCCACGATCCAATGGAGATGGAGGAGCACGAGAACACCACGGGCGGGGCCGGTGCGCCGCTGCACAGCAGCGGAAGCGTGGTATAGTTGGCGCCGTTGGGGCCCATGAGGCACGAGTCGTGGCCCGGGACGGCCGAGGAAGGCGAGCCGAGGGCGGACGAAAGGTCTGAGCTCGGGGACGGGACGTTCTTGTGGGCGGCGGTGAAAGGCTCGTCGTCCTTGTCCTTGTAGCCGTGGAGCTTGACCTTGGCACGCTTGTTCTGGAACCAGATCTGGACGGAGCGCTCGGTCATGTCGATGCGCTGGCCGATCTCTTCCCGGGTCTTTGCGTTGGGGGTAGGGTTTATCCTGAACTCCTCCTTGAGGACCTGGAGCTGTTCGGGTGTTGCCCGCTGGCGCTTCTTGTTCTTCTGCTGTTGGGTGAGGGAGCTCTTGCGCTGGCGGCGCGGCTTGGTGACGCCACCATTGGTCGGGGCGCCAGTGGCGCTGCTGTATGGTGCTACCCCGGTGTTGCCGGACATGGTTGTGTGTGTGGAGGAGGTTCGTGAAGGAAGAGGTGTCACGAGCGCTGCTCAACGAGGCCTGAGGTGGAACTCTGTTGCCAGGAGAGGCCCTTGTATATATATGACTGCTGGTGTGTGTGTGCCCGCTCCTCCTCGCTGCCCTCCCCCCGCCTTCGCTGACACCCTGGCATATCTCGAGGTCCTGGTCTAGACAGAACTTGCGTGTGCAGTTCTGGCAGCTCAATTGCTGGTCCAGATTCATC
>JANJPH010000078.1:0-37346 GCA_030407195.1 [Candida] tunisiensis
CCAGCTCCTTTCGTGCCGCTGCGAGCTGTTGACGGAGCGACTCGGTCTCCGCGACCTGCTTTCGCAAACCCTCCACCTCGACGCGCCTGCGGTGCAGCTTTGTCTGCGACTCTTGACGCAGTTGTTCGAAACGCCGGTTCTTTTCGTCGAGCTGGGTCTGCACCTCCTTTTGTTGGACCTCAAGTGCGCTCAACTTTTCTTGTGCTGCAACGAGCTCGGCAGCGACTTCGCTTCGCGCCTTTTCGGCAGTTTCAGCACGCTCTCGCAGGCTCTCCCCTTCTTCCTTGAGTTGTTGGAGCTCTTGTGGGTCTATGCGTTCGTACTTTGACATTATTTGCTGCGCCCGCTTCTTCCAGCGCTCGTTGTCCTCCTGCACCAGACGAATTTCGGCATCCTTAGCCTCGACCTCCGCCTCAGCACCGCGTAGATTAGTTTCGAGTGGCTCTTTCTCAGCCTCGAGAGTGGAGACACGATTCTCAAGTTCTGTCACCCGACGTTTCGCGCCCTCGCTCTCCGCGCGTAACGCCGTGTTGGATTCCCGAAGAATGTTCAATTGGTTTATCTTCTCCATGAGATCTTTCTGCTCCGTCGCCAGTCGCAAAGAATCTGCCTCACGCGCACGAGCCCGCTCGAGCTCCAGGTTTGCACTGTCTAGTGATGCCTGAGTGTGGTCGAGTCGTTGTTTAAGCCGGCGCACCTCCTGCTGGCTCACTTCGTGTTGCCCCTCCACGATTTCCTTCTCGCGTCGCAGATACCGAATGATGTCCCGCAACTCGCCGTCATCTTTTCCACGCGCAGACGCATCCGCAGGGCCACCACCTCTGACAGGTGTGCCTGTTCCACCAGGGGTGGAGGGTTCTAATGCAGACAGCAGCCTACCCTTCGCTGAGGCGCTGGAAGCCTCTAGTCGGTCTAACAAGAGCTTATTCTGTTTGCCAAGGTCCTCCAAACGCGACTTGAGCTGATCAATTTCATGCTCGTAAGTACCTCGCTGGGCGGTCCATGATGCCTCGGCCTCCGCCTGCGCACCCTCTGCCCTCTGAGCACGAGCCTGGATCGCATTAAGTTCTTCCTGAAGTTTGGCTGATTGGGATCGGACTTCGTTGAGTGCCCGAGCCGCCTCTGCGTGTTTCACCAGCTCCCGCTCATAATTCTCCTGCGCATCTCTAGCAATGTCTGCTTGTCTGGTGAGCTCTTCGCGCACCTGTGCTTGTGCCGCGACCGCCCGCTCCTCGGCCGCGCGACTTGCAGCAACCTGTTCTTCAAGATGAGCCTTTTCCTGAGCAACAGCCTTGATCTTCGCAGCTTCGCGCTCCCCAAAGTCACTGAGCTCTCTGTTCGAGGCCTCGAGTTGCTCCGTTGTTGCTTCCAACTCTTCCCGCACCTTCTTCAGCTCGGCGTCGCGCTTTGCAAGCGTGGTGTCGGTCTCTGAGCGATATGCGTCGTGAGTAGCGTTGAGTGAGCGGAGGGCTTCCTCCGCGCCCTCAGCCACCTCCTTTAGCTCCTGGGCATACCGTTGGCTGCTCTCGAGTTCAGCCTTCGTGGTGGCGAGCTCTTCCTTCAGTGATGTTATCTCTCTACTGAGCTCTGCTTCTGCAGACCCCGGGGTTGAATTCTCCAGGAGGCGCAGCTTCGATTGGGCTGTCTCGAGGGAAGTCTTGAGCTCAGCGACTCGCACGCTAAGTTGCTCTCGCGATGACTCAGCAGAGGCCATAGAGGTCGTCGCAGTAGACAACGACTGGTTGAGCCTATCGATTTTGTCTTGCGCTTCTTTCGCCTCTGCCTCGCGACGCTCTTGCAATGACCGTACTTCCGCCGATTCTGCATCGAGCTTCTGGCGCACAGTGGCCAAGTCAGTCTCGAGGTCACGGATACGCGACTCAAGACGCCGCTTTGCTTCCGCCTCGGCAATGTCCCGCTCTGCCTCCAGCGTCTGCAGGTTTGAGAGAAGGCCACTCAAGCGGCCCTTCTCCTCGAACAGTGCGCTATTCTCTTTAGTTAGGCGTTCCTCGATGCTCTGCCACAGGCTCTTCTCACTGCGCAAATTCGACAGTTCAGATCTCAAACTCTCTGATAGAGACTGCGCCGCCACGAGGTCGTCAGCCACCTGCTGCGTTCGAAGGTCCTGTTTCCGTAGCTGCTCATGCATTTCCTCGGAGCGCCTTTGCAAGGCTTCGTTTTCGCGCTTCGCGTACTGTAAACTCTCGCGCAAAGACGACACTCGCTCCTCTGAGAGTTCAGCACGCGACTGGGTCTTCGATAGATCGACTGTTAGCACAGACTTGGCCGCGGTCGCCTCGCGTAGCTGCCCATTGAGGGTGTCCATCGTCGTGGTCGTTTCAGTGCGGTACGCCTCAAATCGTTGCCGTATGTGCGTCAGTTCCTCTATTGTCTCAGCATGCTGCCGAGTCAACTCGGCTAGCTCACTGTCACTCTGGCCAGTACCGCCACTCTCGCGATTTTGTGTCATACGTCGAAACATGTCCCTTTCGCGCGCAAGCGCCTCAGACTTGGTCTGCACCTTCTTGAGATCAGCCTGCAGCGCTGTGATAGCAGCCTTAGCTTCTTCAACCGCAGCAGACTCCATGTCTTCCAAACGAGCCCGGGTTTCTGCCTCCTTTTTCTCTAGCTCCTGTGACAGTTGGCGTGACACCTTTAGCAGGTTTTCGTTCTGCTTCTGAAGCTCGATAGTGTTGCGGAATAGTACAAGCCGCTCAGAGATTATGCGATCTGTGTCTGTCTCATTGGGGGCGTCCACGCCGGACAGAAGACGCTGCAAGGCAGAGTGCTCGGATGGGGTGAGGGGCCCGCCGTCGCCCTCCGCGATCTGACTATGTACCAGCAGATGCTGGACCTGCCGCGACAGATCTCGGAGCTGAGTAGACTGAAGTGAAAGCTCGCGTTCTGCGTCTTTCACCCGAATTTCAGACGTTGCAAGCTTGGCCCGTAACTCCTCCGCCTCACCGGAACTCTGCTCCAGCATTAAGGACAATTCTGTCAGTTCTCCTTCAAGCCGTCGATGCTCATCTCGTTCAGCCAAAATCGCTGGCGCGTGCTGTTCCATTTCTGCTAGAATCTGGTCCATGTCGCGCTGCAGTGCCTCGTTCTTGCGTCTCTCGCGCTCCAACTTAGTGCGCGTGTCCTGAAAGTCGCTATACAACTGGACTAGGTTGGTGCCACCGCGCTGGAGTTCTGAGATGATGTGAGCTGAGGGGGAAAACAGCCCTGCGAGCGTCGGTTCTTCACCTGGGCCACCGGGGGTCCGTGGGACACCATTGCCATTACCGAATATGCCGGCAGATCCACCCTTGGTCCCATGTGCCGCTAATGCGTCTTCTGCTGCTTGAAGTTGCCGCTCCATTGACTCGGTTTTCCGCTTCAGGGCCTCAGCCTCGCTTTGCCACTTCGCTGCCGACCCAGACTGTCGACCGCGCTCGCTTTCCAGAGTCTCTTCCAGTTGCGCGACCCTGTTCTTGGCTTCAGTGGCAGACCGTTCCCACAATTCTGCGAATCGCTGCTGCGACGCCATCTCCACCTTGAAATTTTCCTCTGCCGCCGCCGCAGCATCCTGTAGGCTCTTCACGCGCACCAATGCTCTGTCCAGCTTATCTTGAGAGTCGGACAATCGCTCCGTGAGAGTCTCTTGGCTCCGCACGAGGGTTTCCTTTTCAGATTGCAAGGAATGCAGTTCGGACTGGAGGTTGGCAACTTGCCGAGACTTTTCTCGTCGAAAAGCAGTCAGCTCTTCTGTCTTTGCCTTGAGTTCGCCGTCCAGCCAGCTGTTGTTGGTCTTGAGGAGCTCTAGTTCCTGACTGAGATTCTGCTCACGGAACTTAGCTGCCATCTGATCCGACTTGGCCTGCTGTGCTCGTGTCTCGAGTTCCGAAATTGTCTTGCGCGACTCGACATGCCGTTGTTGCAGAGTTTCTATTTCAGCACGCAGGGCGGTGACCTCAGCAACCCGTTTCTCTAGTGCAGCGCCGGCCTCGAGGCGCTCAGCCTTCGACTGCTCCAATTGGGCTTTCAATTGGTTGTAGCTGCCCTCATAGAGCGCAGACGTGCCTTTCTTGTCGCTGAGCTCGCGCTGAAGGGTCGTCTTTTGAGACTCTAGCATCTCTACTTTTGTGCGGAGTTGAGAGGCCTCGTTTTGGGCATTCTCCATCTGGGACTTCATCGCGTTGACACGGGCGGTAGTAGCGTGCACGGCTTGCTCGTACGACGCGTCCACGAGCCGCTTTTCGCCTCGTAATGTCTCGAGCTCCGCGGCTTTACCGGCAATTGCTCTCACGGCGGCCTCGGGCAGTGCGCCGACCAGCGCCCCGTCAAGGCCCAGCCACTGCGCCACCGCCGTCGGATCCTCCATCTGCGTTAGTCTGGCGTGCGAACGGCGTGCCGACGCCGCGACGTACCTCGCGCGGGCTTCGTATGGAGTGCCACTGTGATCTTCTCAGGTGGTCGACGATCCGCGGCTAGGTCACGTGAGTTTACATTGGAATCTGAGAGACATGGTAGCGATGCGGGTGGCAAATGTCTCGCCATAAAATGCTATACTCAAATAAATAAAACCCTACACTGTCGCGAGGTCGGGAATCTTGCGCTCCTTCTCTGCTATGAAGTCGCTCGTCCCCAGACTCTGCTCCGTCTGCACCAAGTGTTGCAGAGCAATCTGGTCAGACAACGGCAGGACGATGGCCGACAGCAGATTGTGGTTCCGCTGGTTGAAGTGGCCACGAATACGGGCCACAATCTCCAACGCCCGTGCACGGTCGCCGTGCTCTGCTAGCCACACTGCGCAGTCACAGGAGACCTGGACGACTGCCGTCAGGTTGGGGGCCTGCAGCCGCATGTCGCCGAACCTGTGAAGGCGCATGGCGCGGTGAGCAGTCTGTTTGCCAGCCGCTACTGGCTCGGCCTCAAGAACGAGCCGCAAGCAGTCGTGGTAGAGCGCCAGCAGGTCGTTAGACTCACGCACTGACTCTAGAGCAGCCAACGCAGTGTCGTAGTCAAGACACGCGATAGCTGCGCGGACTATCGCATCGACAGCTTGCAGATGCACTGTTGGTGTGGAGGTAACTTGGAGCTCGCTCTGTAGATGTCTCACCAGGTCGCGCTGGCCGAGCAGCAACATGAGCCGAAAAAGAACCTCCATCTGCTTTGCGTTGAGCTGGCCGCGCGACAGAGCAGAGACCCATGTCTTTCGTTTCTGGACGAGACGCAGCGTTTCGTCTTTCTGACCCAGTTTCCAATACTTTGCGGCCAGGTAGAAGCGCAGAAGGGCGCGATCGCGCGACTTCCACCCGTAGTCACCACCGGCGCCTCCCAGGATCCGCTCCTCGATGACATCGGGGCTGCTGAACGCATTGTGTTTGAGGAATTGCTGAGCCTGGTCCGGTGTGAGAATACTGAGGCTGCCCAGAAGTGCGAGGAGCTCCACGTTTGACTTGCACGCCGCTATCTGGGTCTCGACCGCTGGCGGTTGCGATGCCCGCGGCTTGCCCAGCACGCCCAACTCCTGGGTGAGGTGATCAAAGTGGCGCCGGACCTGGTCCCGCGACGCAGTCTTTTGTGCCGATTCCTTGTATTCTTGCTCCAATGCCTGCAACAGTCGGCCTCGCTCTTTGGCCGTCAAAAGCAGCGAGTTTTCACTCAGCCGTTTCGCACGGCGTGCTGCTGCGCGTGCACTATCGCGGGAAGAGCCCTCCAGGAGCTCCGCGAAGAAGCTCCTCAGCGACCGCCATGCCAGACTGGTTCCTTTCATTGGGACTCTCGGATGATGTTGATGGAGGGGCGATGGGCTCACGAAGTGAGGTAGTCACGTGATGACCTGATGGGGCTCAGGACCTTGGAGGCCCATGACCTGAGACGGCCTAGGCTCACGACCTAGCGGTCACGTGACGGCAGTGGACCTCCAAGCCCTCGATACGACGAGACGGGTCAGACACACCCCCCCTGGCACGGAGAGACCGCCGTGCGTCGGGCGATGCGATGGCCTTGGCCCGGTGTGTGAGATCGGGCTGGCATCACCGTCCCTTTCTGTCTCACCGTAGGGGCATATCCCCGGCCCGCTGCATACAAAGTCGGCACCCGTCACGCGTCGGAACATATGGATCTGGCGGATGTCTGTGACAAGTCTTAGGTGTGCGGAGACTACAAGCAATGTATGGCGGTAACCAGGGCCAGCCGCCCGAGCATCCCTACCACCGACCCTATTCCGGCCAGCCCCAGCCGTCGGCCTTTTACCAGCACCCGTACCCATGGTCTTATCCACCTCAGGCCCAGATGCCCGGCCCCCTTCCCGCGCCTACAGGGCAACATCTCGCTGCTGGCACACAGCGGCAGCCTCAGCATCCACCACCGCCACAGTACCCTCCTCTGTACCATGGAATGCCGCCGGCTCAGGGCCCGGGTGGCCCAACAATGGGTCAGCCACAGCACGCCGGGCTTCCAGGCACGCCGGCACCAGCCTCGCTGCCATACTTGTACGGGCCAGGGTACATGTATGGAGCCATGGACGGCACCTCAGCGAAAGGGCACGCCATGACGTCGCTAGGACCGCCGGTCGGTCCACCTCCGCTGGGGCCGCCGCCCCCGCCACCTCCAGCGGCAGCCCAGAACACCGCGTACGGCTACTACCAGGAACCCCAGAGCACACACCAGGCGCACCCGTTGTTCAGCCCTCGTCCATCACAGACTGTCGTAACCACGCCCGCAGCGGCGCCCGGGGAGGAATCCGGCAAGCGACGGAGCTGCGAGTTTGACGGCACAATCACACAAGAACCATCTGACACGGGCCAGCTATTGCAGCGGATAGAGAGGGCCTATGCAAACCGCCACCCAGGCCAGAGCTACGCTGCAGAGGTTATGAAAAGACGTGTGACGGATCCTGACGAGCACAAGTTCTTCGGGCTATTCGTGCGACAGATCGGTCCATGGCTGGATATCTTCACTCCAAAGCGCATGTTCTCCAAAATCATGCCATGGCTGGCTAACAAGGAGCCCATACTGCTGAACGCAATTCTCGCGACCGGCGCACTGTATGGGTACCGGCGGAACCCCTCCATCTCCGAGGACGTCCCTCTCGAGTACTACACAGCGGCAGCCGGGATGCTGGCAGAGATGCTGCGGAGGGAGCCCCGCGATATTCAGACGTGTCTCTGCGCGTCCGTGCTCCTCAATGCATACGAACTGATCTCGGACGCGGCCGAAGAACGCATCTATCACATTGCTGGGTCGAAAGCACTGGTGTTGTCGATGGGGGTATGGGAGTCGAACGAGCATCGATTGCGACAAAGGGGCCAGGCACATGGACGTGATAGCTTAAGCTCTAAAAGAGGGGACCACCACGCCAACGGTGCGATTGACCCCAGTTTTATATCCACCGGCTACCCAGGCTGCACCGGTGGGGCGGAGACAGAGGACTACGTTGGATGCTTCTGCCTTCCAGACTCGGTGCTCTACAACGAACACAAGAGCCCTTTCAGCTACAACTGTGACATTGTTAGGACATGCGTGATAGCGAACGTTTGCATGGACCTCTACCTGTCGCTAAAGCATGACACCCACACAACCTGGCTGCCAGATGAATGGTACCGCAATCTAGGGATCCATATCAGGCCACGGACACCGACGCTTACATGGTGGCTCCACCGTGTGGTGCATATCAACTGTCTGATTGTCAGCTATACACACAGCTACAGCCCCCCAACCTTCGAAGAGCACCAACAGCAGCTGCGGCTACGCGAGTGGCTCAACCTCAGAACAAGGCTTCAGGACTGGGAGGAGGCCCTGCCAGAGTTTTTCAAACCTCTAGCAGAGATAAAGCCGCTGGTATGCCCGCGCCGTATGAGCCATTTTCCCACCATCTCCATCCTGGACCGCAAGGCTCACGTGGCAAAGATTCTGTTCCATGTCGCCTACCTCAACTTGCTGGAAGCAAAACCCGTGGAACTCATGGGCCTACGTGACATGCAGTTCTCCCGTGAGATCGACTTCTTCGCGTGCCACGAATACAGGCTAGCTGTGCGCGAAACACTCGCGGAGATGCTGGGCCACTCGCATCAGGTGATGGGCCTTCTGAACACCGGCGACTCGACAACATGGAGTGTCAGTCTTACTGCACACCGCATCGCGTCGCAGTGGCTTGTCGACCCAAACGAGCGGCGAGAGACGTACGACATGATGAAAAAGTTCGAATATGAGACCGGATTTGACCAGACGTTTCATCTACAATACCTGGAACGACGGTGGAAGCGTCTTGACGAGCTCATTTCAAAGCTCCAGACTTAATATATTACCCCCACAAGGAGGATCGCAGAATTTCAGCATGATGTATACTACCGGGACCAAGGGATTGCTAGACATTTCATAATCATTAAGTACATAAATCGTTAGTTATAGAGCCGTACCGCGCTCAAAGTTCTCCCTTATTTCTTGCGTATACTTGTCGTAGTGCCGGCTGAGCTTCCTGTTGAAGTCACGGTTCCTTTCGTTGATATACGTCACGTGATCGCCATCGTCGCGAGACCTCCGCTTCAGACGCGATTTTTCGCCTCGTTTGATGTTGCCCACTAGTCTATCTACAGCCTCTTTGGAAGGTTTGCTGCGAAGATGCTGTAGCGAGTCACTTGGTTCTCCCTTGTCGGCATGATCCATGTCACGAGGTTGATGCTTAGACGACTCCCGCAGATCTTTGTAGTACGCATTCTCTGCCATGTCAGCGTAATCGTTGTATCCAGACCGCGCTTTCCGCGCTGCTTTCTCCTTCTGCTTCCGATCCCATTTCTCAGCCTCCTCGGCCGACCAGTCCCAGGCCCTCCTGCGCTCAAAGTCATCCCCAGACTCCTTGGATTCAATCTTGGCCAATTCTAGCTCTGCTTGGCGTTTCTTGCGCTCGTTTCGTGCCTCTTGTTTCGGATCCCTCTGCATTCGCTTAGCCTCGTCGTAGAGCGCCTTACGGTTGCTAGTGACCGACTGTGCCTGTGTTAGCGGGCTCGGCAGAACTAAGAATCAATTCATACGTACCATCCGCTGGCGCAGAGCTTTTAACCGCTCTTCCCGGGTTGCGGTTTCTTCCCCAGTGCCACCCATATCGTCGAGGTGCAGAGATTTGGGCTCACGACGTGGGACTCAGTCCAGCCATCAACCCTGCCAAAATGGCGGCCAAGAGACATCGGGAAACTGATGAACAAGTGCCACGAAAGGTCACTCGCACGGATCAACAGAGGCTTACCGAGGCAGCGGAGCGTTTTGTCGAGGACAACGCTGCGTCAGATGCCAGTTTGGACACGAATTGGCTCGTCAAATTCCTTCTAAGATTCGAAAATGCCATCACTAAGAATGTTGAGGATCGCAGTTCGTTTCCTGATCAGCCATTGAAGTTCTTCGATAGTGAAGAAGCTCTGAACAAGTCAGTACGCGAGTTCTCTCTATTGACAGAGAGTGCAGATACATTGTACCCTCGCCTTGTGCAGTCTGGCTCACTCAAGTCTTTGGTCGCCCTCCTTGAACATGACAACGAGGACATCAGGCTGGAAGTCGTCAAAATCCTTGGCGAATTGCTTGACATTGATGTGAGCGCGTCAGACAAGACCGTGAGAAGCCTCGCCAACGAACTGGTCGAATCGGGTTTAATGGGGCAGATCTTCAAATGTGTCACTGGGCCTTTCAAGGAGAACAAAGAAGCGATTGAGGCCGTTCTCGTCCTCATGGAGAACTTAGCGGAGTCGGGTGTGGCCGATGAACTTCTGGAGCAAAACAGTCTGTGGCACTGGGCGCTAGAGACCGCGAACGGAACAGATCTCGCCGCACAGTACGCGACCGAGGTGATCACTTCGACTCTTCAGCGCGCTACCCTATCGACGGCAATCATAGAGGCGACAACGGACGCACTCCTAGCTTTAGCCACAAGTTTCAACAGCGAGCGACCACGAGCTGAAGCTGCAGAGGTCATGGCGAATGCTTACATAGCTCTGCGTACCGTGGTACGTTCGCCAGATGGCAGAAACTGCTTCATGAATGCTCATGGTACCGAGAAAATGGTAGCCCTCCTGGCTCCTTCTTGGTGCCGGGATCGCGCGCTAGCCGTGCTGTCAGATGCTGTCAGCGACCGTACAGGGACGCAAGTGGCGGAGGCAATTGTTGAAAGCGGGGGCTTGGGCCGTCTGTTCTCCATGCTGAAGAAACCGCAGGAGCCAGAAACTGAACTCCACTTATTAAATGTTCTAGCCTCTCTTGCTAGGCACCTCAGCTTGGATTCACCATCACGCGTTCGGTACGAAGCAAAGTTCGCAGAGAAGGACTATGAAAAGACTCGCCGCCTTCTGCAGCTGCGGGAGCATTATAAAACCGCCCTCGAGGAGGTAGGAGACGACATTGAGGCCCAGTTGGACGCAGGATTGCAGTCTGCTCGCTGTATTACTGTCATTCTGGCCTGGTTGTGGACTTGCCAGGACTTTGTGCAACACCACTGCTCGGACCTGCCAGAAGACCTGAAGGCCTATCACGACGAGCTTGTTCTCACTGCTAAAAGCACGTCTGAGGACAATTCAGAGGCCGCCAAAGAGGCTCTTGACCTCGCACAGATGACCGAGGCGCTGTTGGAGCAGGTGGCGTTGAACTGAGGTTGCCCTCACGTGACGTTGTAGGTCACGTGCGTCTGAGCCGCACAGATGTAGGTACAGTCGGGGCCGAGGAAGTAGGGCGGACGAGAAGCAACAATGCCCCTAGAGCTATACTCAGAGGATCCTGCGACAACAGCGTACCGGATAGGCGACGGTCAGTCAGTGGAACCCGGGTATGCGCCTCCGCTGATTTACATGATCCCAGGGAACCCTGGCCTCGCCGAGTTTTACGGACCTTATCTGGAGGGACTGAAGAAGGATCTGCCGGAGTTTGAACTCTTCTGTCCGTCTCATCTCGGCTATTCTACGTTGGACGATCGCCAGGGACGGATGAGTTCAGAGACTTTTCTTCTTGACCGACAAATCGAGCACAAGATCGACCTGCTGCGCCAGGTGGCCACGCCCGAAAACACCGACCTCAAGCGACGTGTTGTGGTAATGGGCCACTCTGTCGGGGCCTGGATGGCGCAGCGCGTCGTGAAGGCGTTTGAGAAGGACCTTAACATTCTGATTGACTTTGTGTGTTTGCTCACGCCGACGGTAAAGGATATCGGCAAGTCGGATAAGGGACAGAGATTGATGCGGATGGCATCGGTCGTGAAGAAAAACCATGGCTGGTGGGGTGGGAAGGCCTCGCAGCTCGTTTACTATGCTTTTCCCGAAAAATTGCTCAGGAACGTCATCTGGTGGGTGATGGACAAGCCGCCACCCCACGCAGTAGAGGCGGCCAACAACATCATCACACGTCCTGGGATTGTGACCCAGTTCATCGACATGGGCGCAGAGGAGATGGAGCGCATCACCGAGGAGTTTGAGCCAGAGGACATTCGAGGTTTCTGGGGAGGAGATCACAACATCTGGGCCTACTTTGCACACTACGACCATTGGGTGTCGCCAGAGACGCGCCAGTTTCTGCTCGACAAGTTCAAGGCGTATCCTAACATCTACGCGGAAGTGGGCGAGGAAGAGGGCGGGATCATCCACGCTTTTTGCGTTCATCACAGCCAGTCTTTCGCGGACCTGACTGCACAGCGCATCCGGCGCCAGTTTCCTAAAAAGTAGATGGCCACCTTGAGTCCAGCTCCTGCCTGGGTTACCGAGGCAAGAATAAACACTTTAGACTCTTTCCGTTGGAGACTGTTGACTGGCAGCTAGCGCCATTGGTTCTGTGCTCGGACATACACAGAGGCAGACCGGTCGAGGGCCGCATGCAAAGACTGAACCTCGGTTGGACCTGCGAACATGAAAACAGACGATAACAGGCTCCGAGGGGTCCCAGAGTGGTCTCAGAGCCTCAAGGACTGAGCTCTACTCGCGAAAACAAGAAAAAAACCCAAGAATCATGCTCACAGCAACTCCGGTAGTCTTTATATTGGTCAGCGGATTAAAATTTGGGCGAAAATGGCCAAGTGGCGCAATGGCAGCGCATCAGATTTCGGCTCTGGAGGTTGCAGGTTCGATCCCTGTCTTGGTCGACGCATTTTTTTTCGCGCAGCCAATCAAATCTTTTTCCTGCAATGCACAGACCACGCAGATCCCTGCCTGATTGGGAAGGCACTCACGCTATCTTCTTTTCAAGAGACGTCGAGGCAGCAACCCTCACTGTTTCATCCTCTCTTTTTCCCGCAATGCTGACGGTACACGACCACTCGACGGTGTACTGGCTCAAGCCACGGGTCGCCTCCGACGGGCCCGCCCCTCTCCTGTACTTCATCCCCGGAAACCCCGGCATCACCGACTTCTACACCGGCTGGCTCGACGCTCTGCACGCAAAGCTCCCCCACTATGAGATCTTCAGCGCCAGCAACAAGGGCTTCGGCACGCTCGACTGCTGCAAGCAGTGTCGCACCGACGCCACCACCTACTCCCTCGACGACCACGTGGCCCACAACCTGAGGTTCCTCCGCGAGCTCTGCTCGCACGACGACGGGCCCCGCCGCGTGGTGCTCATGGGCCATTCCCTGGGCGGCTGGATGGCCCAACGCGTGGCCGTGCTTGCTGAGAAGACCCTGTCCGACAAGGCCGGCATAACAGACGTCATGCTCATGACGCCTGTGCTCCAGGACCTCCACACGAGCGACACCGGCGGAAGACTGCACCGTCTCCGGTCAGCGCTCGAGCAGTACGGCGCAGACAAGCTCCCGCTGCCGTCTCTGGCCAGCATTTACGCCCGTGCATTGACCAGCGTCGTGCCTCTGACCGTGCTGGGCTGGGCTGTGGACCGGTGGCTCAACCGGCCGCCTGAGCACATCACAGCGGGCATCACACGGTTCCTGAGCAGCCCAGCGGTCATCAAACGAGCGGTTGCCATGGGCTCGGAACAGCTGAGTCGCATTAGCTCCCCCGAGCTCTGTGCCCGCGACATTGCTGGCTTCTGGGATAACCGCAAGGTCACGTGTTTCTATGTCCCCTATGACCAATGGGTCAGCACGGAGAGCCGGACCGCCATCGTGCAACAGCACAAGCACCGCGAGAACGTCCGGTTTGTCATGGGACGGCCGGGGCTCATTCACGGCTTCTGCATCAATCAGAGCGCCGAAGTCGCAGCCATGGTCGCACAGTGGGTGGCAGCATAGGCCGTTTCACTGTTTCAGCATCACTCAGTTGCCGTTTCGCACAGTACACGGCAACGTAGGCGTTCTTATCATTCTCGCATCGACCACAGCGCCAAAGCTGCCACCATAATTGCTCACTGGGTGGCGACGTAGGCGCTTTCACCTTTGTGTTTTATTTATTTGCATACTTTTGCTACTTGCTATTTCAGTGCATCAATGTATATATTGTATAGGCCTGCCATGTTAAAAGAGCAAAACTTGTCATGCGATTGGCACTGACCCCGTTAGATAGAGTGGTACTTGTCATGCGAGCGGCGTTTCGTTGGAGGCCCCATCCAGGGAATATCCTGGTCACCGGTGCCCTTAATGCGATAGTCATCAGCACTGCCTTTGGCCTCGCGAAGTCGTTTCGAGATCTTGTCCAGATCCAGGTCGAGGTAGTCTTCCATAAAGGCGCCGATCTCAGTGTTCTCGTGGTTGCCAGATAGAGCTTTAAGCAATCTGTCGCGCGTGTTCCTGTGGCGCGCATAGCCATAGATGTTCACGTCAACGGCAGAGTGTCCATGAGTTGACCAGCCGGTCTGGCTTCTGCGAGAGACCACATCGTTCAGGATGTCGGTTGGATTATCTCGATTGTTCATGAGAGACTTGACTTCGGCATTGCTGTAGTCGTATACACCCAGGCCTTCCTCGAGGATTTCCTCACGCACGAACGACTCTAGGCTGTCGCCATTGTAAGCCTGTAGCTTTGCCGCCAGATACTCGCCACTGTGTGTCGCATTGAGCAGAGCCTCTGGATACCAAACGTACTCTGGATACTCTGGGGTCAACTGCCGCGCGGTCGCAAGACCGCCCGTCTCGTGGTCCGAGGTCGACACGACAAGTGTCTCTACGTCAGCCTTGCGGGCGTACTCCAACACAGCCTCGAAACTCTCGTCGTAGGCCAGAACCTCGCGCACCTGAGCTGCCGGGTCGTTGGCGTGACCAGCGTGATCGATGCGAGAGCCTTCGATCAGGATGAAGAACCCCCGATCTGACTTCTTGGCGGCTTTCTCAAGGGCATGAATCGCGGTCATAGCGGCCTCTTTGAGCGAGGGATACTCGTCGGGATTGCGGTCAAGCTCAAAGGGGATGTCCGTGGGCGCCAGAAGCGCAAGGAGCGGCAACGACACGTTCTTGCCCCCATCCAAGCTGCGGAAGCCGTCGAGATCGGAGACGTACTGCCAATTGTCTGCTTGCGCTTCGTCTATAAGGTTGCGCTGGTCTTCGCGGCACCCCCCAGCAACCGACTGCGGCAGAAAGTGGCAACGACCTCCACCAATGATCACATCCACCATGCGGCCCAGTGGATAGCCTCCCAACTGGTGCTGCGCGATAAGATCTTCTTCAAAGCGGAAATTGACATGTGAGCTGAAGCAGGCCGGTGTGGCGTCCGTGATGCGGGTCGTCACAACGAGGCCCGTGTGATAGCCCTTGAGTTTTGCCGCCTCAAGAATTGTTCCGCACGGCTTGTGGTTAGGCAGGACCGAGATGGCCCCGTTGTAGCTCTTTTGAGCGCAGCTGAACGCTGTGGCACCAGCTGCCGAGTCGGTGATGAGGCTGTCGCTCGATCTTGTCCGCGAGGACCCTATTAGGTGCTTGTCGAGCGTCAGTGCGTCGTCGAAGGACAAACCGTCGCGATACTGTCGAAAGCTCCGCGTCAGACTCAGTGATGCCGGGCCCATGCCATCAGAGACCATAAAGATGAGGTTGCGCTTCTGTGGCCGGTCGTAGTGCGACCACGAGTAGTAGGGGCAGTCGGCGTCGAGCGAGAAGTAGAATGCCACGACTGTGGCGATCAGGGCCCAGATCCCGAGCAGGACGGTCACTCGCTGCTGGGTGAGGCGCCGCCGCCTCTCCCTAGCCGCTTCCTCCGCGGGCCACGGGCCCAGGAGCGGTGCTTTCTCCATAGTGGCGGTGTGTGTGTGTATCACAAGGCGGGGCAGGGCGTCCCCGGTACGTCATTACGCGCGTGACATGGTCACGTGACTAAACCACGTGGCTCGCACTCTGTCTCTTCATCTATGTCAACTACCGCAGCGCCGGCGGACGGTACTGCTTGTTGCGGACGAGCCGTATTTGGAGCCATTCGGCTGCCTCGCGGACTCCTGTGCCTTCCAGAGCCGATATAGGGAGCACACGCGAGTCGCGCGCGCTGAGATGAGATGCAAGCTTGTTGAAAATATCCTTGAGGTCGGCAACCTCGAGGCGGTCCTCGCAATCCTGCTTGTTGGCCAGCATCAGCAGCGGGACCCCTTCCACGGCCTCATTGGTCACGATCTGCTGGAGGGTGGTCACGCATTCCTCTATCCGTTCACGGTCACATGAGTCGACTACGAACACTATTGCATGACAGGACGAGTAGTAGCTCTCCCACAGCGACCGCAGGCTGTGCTGCCCACCCACGTCCCATAGCTTTAACAGAGTCTTGTTCACCTCGATGTTGCCCACTGAATTAGCACAGTCTGCCAGACACAAGATGGCACAGCACCTACCGTTTTGGCCTACCGTGGGGTTTATCCGCTCTGGTGGGAGGCCGCGTCCCTCCTTGGTGTAGAAAGTCTTCAGTTTCTCCAGCAGGGTCTGTGTTAGCGTGGCCTGAGTGCGGACTCTGGCATACTCACCGTCTTGCCGGCATTATCAAGGCCCAGGATCAGTACCGAGTACTCTAGGTTAGCCAAGACGGGCGAAGGAGGCACGAGGCAGGTGTCACCGACCTTCTCGCCGTGTCAGCGACAGGTAGATGCCCTTGGCGAGGTGATACATTCTACACAGCGTTCAGCCGCATGTCCGTGTCGTGAGCCGCAGTCCTGTGCGGCTGAACCAAACCTGTATGGAGTGAAAATTGAAATTTCACCTTGACTGCTAGACACAAAATGGAGGACGACTACGAGGAATATCACACTGTGTCAGTAGGCGACAACGTGTACGACCTCCAACAGCCGGCGTACCAGCAGCTGCGCGAGACCGCCATTCCAGACGTGGTCCGGGACTTCATCCTCTACTTTCAACAGTGCCTCCACGAGGGTAACGTGTACGAGCTCCACGGATGCTATGAAAATTCCTTCAACAAGCTCTCTGAAAAGTTCTACAAGAACCAGCCGTGGCCCTCACCTCAGCAGGTTGCATCGCTGGTTGGCAACGATGACACTTTCCTGATCTTCTATACAGAGGTTTACTACCGTCACATCTACGCGCGTCTGACCCCGACGTTGGAGCAACGGTTCGACTCGTACAACAACTACTGCAACTTGTTCAACTACATCCTGAACAGCGACGGCCCTGTGGACATTGAGCTGCCGACCTACTGGGCGTGGGACATCATCGACGAGTTCCTCTATCAGTTCAACTCCTTCTCCATCTACCGCAACCGTGTGGTGAAGAAGGGCACGAATACCGAGGAGATTGCCATCCTCAAGAAACACCCGGAAACGTGGGGCGCGTACTCTGTGCTCAATGTGCTGTACTCCCTTAGTGGCAAGACAAAGATCGAGGAGCAGCTGCTGGCAATGCGTGAGGGACGCGATCCTACAGAGGTTGCAGGAGACTACGGTTCCAAGCCGCTCTACAAGACACTTGGGTATTTCTCTATCATTGGCCTCCTTCGCGTGCACACTCTTCTGGGCGACTTTTCGCTAGCTCTGAAGACGATGGCAGGCATCGACCTCAATAAGAAGGCGCTATTCGCACGGGTGGCCGCAGCGCATTTTACCACGTACTATTACGTCGGGTTCTGCTACCTCATGTGTCGCCGCTACGCGGACGCTATCAAGGCCTTCAGCCACATCTTGCTCTATATTTCGCGCACCAAGAACATCAATCGCTCGGCACAGTTCGATGTCGTTACAAAGAAGAGCGAGCAAATGTACGCTCTGATGGCTATTTGCGTTACTCTCAGCCCGACCCGCCTGGACGACGTGGTGCACACGGGCCTTCGCGAGAAGTACGGTGAGCACCTTGCCCGCATGCACCGCGGTGGTGACGAGGCCATCAAGACGTTCGAGGAGCTGTTCTGCTTTGGCGCTCCGAAGTTCATCTCGCCCAACCCGCCTGACTTTGAGGCCACTCAGACGAACGTTGACCCTCTGCAGCATTATCTCAAGCTCTTCAAGGTTGACGTCGAGAATGCGCTCCTGGGCCTTTCTCTAAAGAGCTATCTTAACCTTTATGCGACCATGGATCTCGGAAAGCTTGCGAACTTCCTTGAGACGGATCTGGACGAGCTGCGCTCTGCTGTCATCACTTTCAAGCTGAAGAGCCGCCAATTGCGCTGGAAGAGCGGTGAGATTGTGGAGGGTGAGTACGGCAACGCGTCGGAGCTGGATATTGCGCTGTCGAATGATATCATCCATATCACAGAAGCCAAGGGCGGCCGCAAGTACGCCGACTGGTTCATCCGGAACACCGGCAAGAACTATGCTGTGCAAGACTTCATCGCGAACCCAGAGCGGGAGTCTGGCGATCAGCGCAAGCGACGGGAGCGCCAGGAGAAGAAATAGGAATAGATTGTGGGCCAGAGTGTCTGGGGTCACTACTCCCGTCCTGCACAACGCACGGGCCAGCTTGAGCCCTGGTGGCGCAACTTGCGTGTTGCTGAGGCTACATCGTAGAGGCCTGAACTGCAACTAGGAGTAATATATCCAATCACAACACTATGGAAATGTCCTGCGGGAAGACGTGCCGGGTGCTTAAATGTCCGGGCGGTCTAGAACGTCTCAGGCTCACCTGGTTAGGGTTTTCTCCAACAAAGTAGATACGTGGTCTGCCGCAGCGTGGCTTAGCGGAGACCTGGGCGGATGCTATATACATTGACGCCGTTTGCGCCACCGGCCCGATGCCGACGGCGCGTGTTTGGGTCCTGCCCAAATGGGCCGTGCGTGCGGCGCGCTTCACGGACGGAGGCAACATGACAAACGTGGACTGGGCAGACGTGTTGGTGCAAGCATTGAGCTACGTGAGGCCGGCGGTAGCCTTCGGCGTGCAGTGCGTGGGATTCACCTTCCGGCAAGCGGTGAAGCTGAACCCTGATTTGGCGGCGCTTGTCGCACTGCTTCTCATCTTCTGGATATCTTACCTCGTCGTGACGCACACCACACGTATGGTTATGGCAGTGGTGCGCACAATCGTGCGGATGACGGCGTTCAGCGTGGTGTTCTTCATCCTGGCGTACATGCTGCTCCGGTCACTGGACGACAGCGGAGTGGACGTGTTCGGGAGGTACCGCGACTGGGTCTACAAGGCGTCGGACATGGCGTTCAGCGACCGGACGTTCGCCTGGGCACGGCGCAGCGCTCACCGTGCGTTCTTTGGAACGTGGGACTTGTGAGGGTGGCGGTGGCGGTGTCCACGTGATATGTCCACGTGATGGGCGCACGTGACTGAACGTGACCGCAGTTCTAAATTTTCGTGCCATTGTATTGCCCCTGACGCGTCACCGACACTCCGAGGCAAGATAAGTAGCTTCTCAAGAGATGGTGGTAGACACGGCATATTACGACATCCTGGGCGTGGAGGTGACGGCCACGCCCCTCGAGATCAAGAAGGCGTACCGCAAGGCGGCCATCCTGCACCACCCAGACAAGAACCCGGACGACGACACAGCGCATGAGCGGTTTCAGGCCATCGGCGAGGCATACCAAGTGTTGAGCGAGCCAGAACTGCGACGGCGGTATGACCAGTTTGGCAAGGAGCAAGCTGTGCCCGACGCCGGCTTTGAGGACCCGGCTGAGTTCTTCACCACCATCTTTGGCGGCGATGCTTTCAAGGACTTGATCGGCGAGATCTCGCTCATCAAGGACCTCACCAAGACCATGGAGATCGCACAGCAGCAGGAGGAGAAGGAGAAGGAGGCAGAGTCCAAGACAGCCGACACCAAGGCTCCAGAACCCGAGAAGAAAGCGTCGGAGGCGGCAACACCGCACGCAGCCACAACCAAAGACACAGAGAAGCCCAAGACCTCCACAGAAACACCCCAACCAGCAGCATCAGAGAAGGCAGCTCCAACAACAGAGAAGACCGACGTTAACTTTGCACAGCTGCGCATCGCCGATTCGCCAACCCCAGAGCCCGAAGCACAGAAGAAGAAGGACAAGAACAAGTTGACGAAGGAGCAGAAGGCCGAGCTCGAGAAGTATGAGGAGGAGCGGCGAGCCGCGCGGGAAGAGCGTGTGACAATGCTGGAAAAGAAGCTTATTGATCGGATTTCGGTCTGGACAGAGACAGATAAGTCTGACGACGTGACGCGCAGCTTCACGGAGAAGACAAGGATCGAGGCTGAAAACCTCAAGATGGAGTCCTTTGGCATTGAGCTGCTGCACGCAATAGGACACGTTTACATCACCAAGGCAGGGACGCTCCTGAAGTCACAGAAGTTCCTTGGGATTGGTGGCTTCTTCTCGCGGGCTAAGGAGAAGGGATCGCTGCTCAAGGAGACGTGGACGACGATTTCGAGTGCGCTGGATGCTCAGGTGACCATGGAGAAGATGGCGAAGGCTGAGGAGGAGGGCGGCGACGACTGGACGGTGGAGAAGAAGGCTGAGATGGAGCGGCATGTGCTCGGCAAGATCCTTCAGGCGGCGTGGAATGGTTCTAAATACGAGGTGCAGTCTGTGCTGCGCGAGGTGTGTGACCGGGTATTGTACGACAAGAAGGTGCCGCTCAAAAAGCGGCTGGAGCGGGCTGAGGCGCTCATCCTTATTGGCAACGTCTTCAAGAAGACGGAGCGGACAGCATCAGAGGCGGAGGAGGCACGGATCTTCGAGGAGCTGATGGCAGAGTCGACCGCCAAGAAGGAGAAGAAGAAGGACAAGAAGAAGGCCGACAAGGCAGCATAGATAGATTCTAACTTAATACTCAAGACTTTGGGAGGCCAGCGCGGCGGGCCTTTTGGGCCTGACCAGCGGGGACGCCATTGGAGATGTCCTGGGCGACGAGCTCGTCAGCCTTGACGGCCGGCTCGATGATGCGGACAGCGGATTCTACAAAAGCTATGTCCTCCGACGGCAGGACGACGACGCCGTTCTCGTCCGCGATGATGTAGTCGCCGTTGTAGATGGTGTGAGTGTCCTCGCCGGTGCCGCGCTGGTTTGGGGCGCGGATCGAGATGGGGACCTTGACGCCAACGAGCTTGAGCACGGGCCCCGGCGCAGCGACGCCAACGCCGTAAGAGAAGACGGGATGGCCGAGCTTGCGGTGCTCGGCGATGTCGCGGATGTTGCCGAGGACAACTGTGCCCTTGACGCCGAGGTAGCGGGCCCGGGCCGACATGAGGCCGCCGTAGAGGGCATTGATGACCTTGGTGTAGGGGGCGGCGGTGGACTGGAGGTTCTGAGTGAGGCCAATGACGACGACGGAGCCCTCGGGCGCGGAGTCGATGTAGCCGCCGTCGACGGCGGGCCTGGGGTCGTCGATTGGGGCGTACAGGGCCGTGTAGGCCGGGCCGACCACGGCGGTGTCCGGGTTGGCGATGGAGCGGCTGCGCTGGACAAGGTGGGGGATGAACCCGCCGTGGCGCAGGCCCTTCTTCACGAGGGCGTCGGCGACGTCGCAGGCGCCGTAGCGCTCGAGCGTTCTCACGACCGAAGAAGACATGGCAAGACTGGACTGGACGGTTGGTTGGGACGCAATGTACCACTCATCAGGTCATCACCGGGTTATGGGCGCTCAGCGCACGGGATGCGCGAGCTGCCTCACAGCGATGGTTTTAAAGGTGGGCTGGCTTTACTCTGGCCAACTCCGGGACCCGTCGCGGGGCCTGCGCCGTGCACAGGGTCCGTGTGACCCGCGCAGAGCCCGGAGGAGGCCGTTGTCAGAGTCCCGCAATTTTTCACCACCCGTTTTATAGGGACGCACAACCCTAGCCCTGGCGGACACAAACCTCCGCGGGCACGAGACGGAACGGAGCGCGGGCGGACGGCACTGCGACGGGCGAGACGACGCTGGGAGCAGCAGCATTTGACCGACCAGCGACAGGACTGGGCAGACTCACCAGGACACGGCCTTTGGACCAGTGACAGGGCATTTGGGACCGGCCAGCCGCTAGACTCTAGAGTAGACCAGCCTTTGAGACCGGCCACCATTAGTCTCTAGAGGACTAGACCAGCACCGAGCCCTTTGTGACCGACCAGGCTATACTCTAGGTGCTGGACCAGCAACACGGCCTTTGAGACCGACCAGACTATACTCTAGGCCTGGACCAGCAACAAGGCCTTTGAACCACCAGACTAGACTCCAGGCACTGGACTACAGACCCTTAGGCTGCAACAGACGCCATGAGCCTCAACGACCAGGTCAACTCGTTCCGCAACAGGGTCAAGGCCGCGCCCGTCGCACAGCGGCGCACGGTGGACCCGCCAAAGCGGCCCGCCTCGGCCACGGCGAGCCCCGAGCCGGCCAAGAAGCGCAAGAACATCGTCTACTCGCAGCCCGCCGACACGGGCATCGGCACCCACGCCTCCACGCAGCTGCACCACGCCGTCGAGTACATCAAGTCCAAGGACGCGCCCGTGCCGGTCAGGGACCTCGAGAGCTACCTCAACTACAGCGCCTCGTCGATGCTGGTGGCGCTGCTCAAGACCATCGACCGCATCCGCTACGACCCCGCCAACAACACGTTTGAGTACATCCCGCTGTACAACATCAAGTCGGCGCCGCAGCTGCTCACGTTCCTCACGGCCCAGCGCACGTTCCGCGGCATCCCCGTCAAGGAGCTCAAGGACGGCTGGAGCGGCTGCCTCGACGCGATCGAGGAGCTGGAGCGGGAGCAGAAGATCATCGTGCTGCGCACAAAGAAGGAGAACACGGCCCGTTATGTGTGGGCCAACAAGGGCGGGCCGCTGGGCGGCATCGACCCGGACTTTGCCGAGATGTGGGCCCGGGTCAAGATCCCCGACAGGGCAGACCTGCCCAAGCGGCTCGAGGCCGCCGGTCTCAAGCCGGCCTCGGTCGACCCGGCCACCATTAAGAAGGAGGGCACCACCGAAAAGGCCCGCAAGCACAAGAAGCCGCGCCGGGGCAAGATCACGAACACCCATCTGGCGGGCGTCCTCAAGGACTACGCCGTGTAGTCCGCCCTCAAATAGCTATATATTTATTTGCATTTTGAGAGCACAAAGGCTGGTTTTGCCACTGCGTCACGTGGTCCGTGCACGTGAGCCTCACGTGGTCGCCCCTTCTCCGCCCACGTGACCTGCACGTGAGGCATCGACGCGTGGGGCAAACTACGTCTTATAACTGCCAGCAAAGGGGCGCAATGGGACGGCAATGTGTATCCTAATAGCGACAGTGAGGCACCCAGAGTACCCTCTGATCGTGTTGAGCAACCGTGATGAGTATCTCAACCGAGCGACGCAGCGGGCCCGCTGGTGGGACCCGCCTCTCGACGCCATCCTCGGGCCCTACGACCTGGCCCGTGCCGAGCACGGCACCTGGATTGGCATCCGCCGTGACGGCCGGCTCAGCGTCGTCCTCAACTACCGCGACGTGGACGACACCCATCCGATAGGCGAGATCTCGCGAGGCCGTTTCCCGCGCGAGTTCGTCGCCTCCGACCTCCCGACCGACGAATGGGTGGACGACTTTCTGGACCGCTACAAGGGCAAGCTCGGCTCAGCCGGCGGCTTCTCGCTGGTTGTGGGCCGCATCCAGGACCTCAGCACCCCTGGCGGCTGTTTCCGCATTGTCTCCAACCGAGGCAAGGCCTTCAGCGTCCTCGGGGCCCGCACGGCGCGCGAGAACGGCGCCTTGGCCCGAGGCGGCGACGAGCGCACCATAGGCATATCCAACAGCCTGTACGACAACCCGTGGCCCAAGGTAGACATCGGCCGCGAGCTGCTGGACGAGGCCGTCAGCCAGTCCGTCGCCGAGCATTGGACCAAGAAAGAGCTCCAAGAGAAGCTGCTTGAGGTGCTCAGCACGGACCGGTTCACCGATCGCGTGACGCCGGAGACGACGACCGCCGAGAAGTTCAACCTGCTCACGGAGACGATCCTCGTGCCTGCGTTCGAGACAAAGGCCGACCAGTCGTGCGACAAGAAGTCGCTTGTGCCTCTGGGCGACTATTACGGCACTCGCACGCAGACAGTCATTCTAGTAGACGCGTCGGGCCACGTCTCGTACCTTGAGCGGACGCTCCACGAGCGGGACACGCTCAAACCGGAGCAGCCTCAGACGCAGGAGTTCAACTTTAGCATTAACCAGCACGAGTAATATCTTTGAATTCATGATCATCATTGAGTACTTTTCCGCTTCTTCTTCTTCTTCTCGCTGCCCTTCTCAGACTTTCGCCGCTTCTTCTTGGGCGTCTCTTCCGATGCCTTTGCCGGCGTTGCCGGCTTTTGTGCAGCAGGGGTGATACCATAGTCAGCAACGCTGTAGCCTGACGGCACTGTGCGCATCCAGAGCCCCTCGCGCTGTGGCACGACAGGTTTCGGGGTGGCCACTTTGTCGTAGTCGATGGCTGGTATGTCTGCTGTCTCCGAGAGCCGGTATATCCGCGAGACCGGCTCCGAAACGACGCAAAACGAGCCTCCTTTGGCGCCGGCCAGGACCTTGATGCGGGCATCGGCCTCCTCGCGCTCCTCCTCGTCGACAGTGTAGGCGGCGCCACCATGCCGGAGCACTGCCGTGTCGTGCACGAACGACACAGGCAGCTTGCGCAGCGAGGCGACGTCGAAGCCCACGGGGAGCTTGAGGAGCCACAGCTCCTTGCCCTTGAGGTCCAGCCGCGCCGGGGCTATTGGCTCTTCGGTCGGCATGTTGTCTGATCCGTCCGCTATGGCGCACTGAAAACCTGCAGTGAAAAATTCACGACCGCACCCGGACACAAACATGAGGCGAGCGTTTCACAAGGCGGCGCGACAGCTGGACAAGGCAGCTGAGCGCAGCCGGCACGTGGCGGCGCTGTCCAAGTACTATCCCGCGTCCATCATCGAGCCAATCCTGGACGCCGAGGCCGCAATAAAGCCCGAGCACTGGGCGGCCCGGAAACAGCAAAAGACCCCCTTCAGCCCGCCCTACCTCGATGATCTGGCCAAGTACGACCCGCTGTACGACTTCCCCCAGAACGAGTGGACAGACCTGAGCCAGCCGCGGCAGCCGCTCGGCCAGCGCCCGACCCCGGCCCAGATGGCCCTGCACCTCAAGGGCCCGCTCAACGCCCCCTTCCCGCTCGAGACGGCCGACGAGAGCGAGGCGGGCGGCGACGACCAGCGCCAGATCTTCCGGACGGGCCTGGAACGGCTGACCGGCTACTCGGCCGACTATATCGCCAACCTCAGGTTCCGGGTGCTGTATCGCAACATCGTGCGAAACCAGACCAAGAAGGGCAAGCAGCAGGCGTTTTACGCCCTTGCTGTGTGCGGCGACGGCAACGGCATGCTGGGCCTCGGAGAGGCAAAGAGCGGCGTGGAGGGGTCCATCGCAGCCGAGAAAGCGCAGTGGAACGCGGTCAAGAACCTGCGCCACGTGCCACGGCTCGAGAACCGCACCATCTACGGCGAGATCAACTACAAATTCCACTCGGTGCTGCTGAACCTGCGGGCGGCGCCACCGGGAACAGGTCTGCGGGTCAACCACATCATCTACGAGATGTGCCAATGTGCAGGCATCGCCGACCTCAGTGGGAAGATCTTCCGGTCGCGAAACCAGATGAACGTGTCCAAGGCAGCGTTCGAGGCGCTCACCACGGCGCAGCGCATCCCCGAGGACATTGCCGTGGCAAGGGGCAAGAAGATAGTGGACGCCCGCAAGGTCTATTACTCGCACTGACTGTACATATCGTATATACATTATTTTCAAATGACATCCGTCTCGCGTGTGCCGAAGGGCGACTTGTCTGCGCCCTCGACCACCAGCGTGGGGGCCTTGTAGAAGGACGAGATGGTTGCCTGTCGCTTGAGGACCGCTAGTTCGTCCTTGCCGTCCCGGAGGAGCTGCTGGATCCGGGCGGGGTCCTCCACGGACCGGTTGGCCCGAAACGCGTCCCGCGTCCGCCGGAGCGCATATTCGCGGAAGTTGTACGCCTGGAACCGCATGCCGTAGCGTATCAGCTGGCGGTAGAGGTGCAGTGCTTCCTGACGAGACATTGTCGTTGAGTGGCGACGGCTCCGTGCGGCTCAGCGACTTTTGGGCTGCCCGGGTAAGGGTTGCGTGCGGCTCAGGGCTAGGGCGAGGTTCAGCCGCATGGGGTGAGGCTCAGGGTTGGGGCCGGTGAGCCGCACAGAGCTTGACCAGGCTCTACCACGGATCAGACATGAGGCCGACACTCCGGCGGCTGGCAGGCGACACACGGCTCCGGCTGACGCCGCTCGCAGCGCCAAACTCCTCGCCACTGTACCGGTCCCAGCAGGCGCAGGCCGGGCTCAGTCCCGAGCTGTGGCACCTGCCGCTCGGCGACCCCGTGCCAGACGCCCTCCAGGATCGGTCGTACAAGGAGGTCATGACGCGGCGCGTCGAGCATCTTGCGCGACAAGGCGAGGTCGGCATGTGCCGGCTCATCGAAAGCTCGGCTTTTGCGGACTTTGCTGCCCTAAACAAGCTCTGGCACCGCACAGACCCGCGCGGCCGGGACTATCCACCAGCGCCGGCAGTGCACAGCTTCCCAGCCATGACACTGCCAGACAACGAGGCACACCCCATGCCGAGCGTGGTGCGGCGCATGCTGCGGTGGCAGGTGTTGCGTGCCGCGCTCCTGCGGAAATACGAGACGTCCACCGACTTTGCAGTTCGCAAGACTGCACCGCGTGCCCTCACCGTGCCAGGCGCCGAGAAGCCTCTTGTCAAGGTGATGCGGGCCGTCAAGGACGAGAGCATATACATACAGACGCTGCAAAGGCTGCACGCTCTGACGGGCGTACCGGAGCTCATCGAGTGGCTGCTCACCACGTCGCCTCGAGTCCTCACCATCGTCTCCAACGAAGCCCAGCTCAGAGGTGAAATCCACAAAAACGTTCGCACCGTGCTCGACCGCAACGTGACCGCCCTTGAGGCCATGGCCAACCTGTAAATAGTTAATGAATGCCGAGGACCAAAGAACTGTCGTTGCCGCCCTTGACTCTGGCGGCCCTAACCCTGTGTTGCCACCTGCCCTAGCCCTCCGTGCGGCGCACATCAACCCTAACCCTCGTGCGGCGCTCGCCACCCCCTAACCCTACGTGCGGCTCAACACCCAACACATCACATTCACGTGCCACGACACAAGCCACTTCAGCAACACACACAGCAATGGCGTTTGACAGCTTCACGAAGGGCCTCGGGTCCAGCCTTGGCTCGCTCCAGGGTGCCGCGGCCGGTCTGGGCGAGTCGTTCCAGCCGTTCGCAAAGCGCACGCAGCGCATGATCCAGGAGAGACTAGGAAACGTCGAGGAAAGGGTAGGTCGGGCACGGCGTGACATTGAAAGCCAATTCGACCGCAGCTAGGCTCCTGCCGGCGTCGGAGTGAGGTGGTGCCGCCAACTAACACAGACGGAGCTGCCTAAGGAGTACCTTGAGCTGGAAGCCCGTGTGGAGGCGCTCAAGACTGTCCACCAGAAGCTGCTCACCGTGACCTCGCAGTACGAGAACGAGGCTTACGACTACCCCCCCAACCTCAAGGAGTCGTTCGTGGACTTGAGCCACACCATTCAGGAGAAGGTTGCAAATCTATCCAAGGCCAGCAGCGCTTCTGAGGCGCAGGCCATCTTGACACAGCCGGGCGCAAAGAAGGCTCCCAAGACTCTCAATCATGCCCTCGCGCGCGCCGCTCTCGCAGGCGCAGAGTCGCTGCGCAACCCCGTGATTAAGGGCACCGACTCCACCGTTGACGCTGACAGAGAGCCATTGGCCGACGCCCTCTCTAAGTACGCCGACGCTGAAGACAAGATTGGTGAGGCAAGACTTGCGCAGGATGCTCAGATTGTCAATCGCTTCAATGCCTCGTTTGCTACGACGCTCAACACTCCCCTCAGCATTGCGGCCAAGGCCCGCCGAAACGTTCAGAACGCCCGTCTGACACTGGATGCGGCCAAAGCTGATGCTAAGAACGCTCGTCCGGAGCGGCAGGCCGCCGCCAGACAGGAGGTGGAGAGGGCCGAGGATGAGTTTGTCGCTGCCACCGAGGAGGCTGTCCTTGTCATGAAGAACGTTCTCAACACGCCCGAGCCCCTTCGCAACCTTCAGGAGCTCATTGCTGCGCAACAGGCGTACCATAAGCAGGCCGCTGAAGTTCTAGAGTCTCTGACACCTGAAATAGAGTCATTGCTCACGGAGCAAGAGGCAAAGTACCGTGAGTCGCGTGAGGACTCTTAGTCTCGGTGCGTTATATTAATTGAGTTTTGATTGTTGGCATTTATATCATAGTCGCTTTCTACTGATCGAGGTTGGCATTTTATTCCTCCACATCGACATCCCATTCGGCGGTCACGTCCCAGCGCGATCCCCGGGCATTGCCACTGACATACTTCACGAACTTCAGGATTCCCTCGTCACGTAGCACAATGCTCAGAGTATTCCAGTCGGCCTGCGTTGTTACAAGCACTGGGTCCTCTTCCGTCTCGGACTTGCGGTAAACTGCCGGGTCGTGTTCATTAGCTTCCTCATCATGAGTCATGTACAGCTCGTATCCGCCCAGCTCACCGTCTTCCCAGCCCTTTGTCGGCGTAAGACCCAGTGTTGCTTCGAGCTTTGGCTTGTCGCTCCGCGGGGCAGTAGCGAGTGTGAAATCGTAGCCGGGTCTGAACCTACGCACCAGCATCTGCTCTGACGTGGGCGGGAGACCCGTGACGGCGGCGATCCATGCTTGAAAATCTCTCGAACGTAGCACATTCACCACTTCGGCCATTTTCGCAACATCTTCGCCGTGCGTGGTACCATTTGCGGCGTCACTGCCACTGCGAGCGACCGAGCTATCATCTTGGGTCTCAGCAGCCTCCTCCAGGGAGACGTTGACAGATTTGTTCACGAGGTAGGTCTCCCAGTTGGGGATCTCACCCTTGGTCTCAGACTCGTAGCTTGGCCGACCGTCTAGGTACATATAACGGCACTTAGAGGGCGGACCGGCAAGTTTCCACGGGGCCTGCACCGAGTCTGACAGACGAGGCATGTCGCGGTTCTGGTCGTGCTGCTCGATCACTTTTTTCACGACTCGCGCAAACACCGGGTTGAGGAATTCACGGATTTCGACATGGCTGTCTTCTGCAAACATCCCGTTGAGACGCTCAATGGCCTCAGGCGTGAGAAGATGAGGGTTCAAAAAGTGGCTCAGGGATGACTGTGTGAAATCAGCGACCTCCGGAGTTTCGCTGAGAGGAAGCACCAGGTTCTCAAGTTTTGGGAAGTCAAATTCTCCGAGCTCTTTTGCCTCGAGTTGCTGTAACGACGATTTCGCCTCCGTTGCCTCCTGCTCGCCCTCAATAAAGCCCTCTTCGCCGGGTTGAGGGATGTGGAACCAGCCACTGATGCTCATGCGTGGCTTTGCTGCGAACACCTCTTCAACGTCATGAAAGGAATGGCCTGGCTGCACCGTGAAGAAAGCTAGCTGGTTCCAGGCCGGCGGTATGACCTTGGACCAGTCCTGGGCGGGGACGTTCGGCTTCAGCGTAGGGTATAGCCGAAGCGCACCGCCCCACGTAGGTTCCCATGGCTCATCAGGATCTGGAAGATACAAAATGTATGAGATTCGCCGCGAACCTATCACGTCGTCATGGTTCAACAAATGGCACGACTTTTGATACACGTTGATCGAGAGATCCTGCTTCTTGCCGCTCAGCGTTCCACTGCCCGTAACGTGGCTCAGAAAGTTGCGAAACTCCTTGCTATACAGTGCCTCCCTCAGTCTGGCCAGAGACTTTAGCCGGGCAAGCTCATCGCTGTCTAGGCCACTCAGGTTTGCCAGATCGCCAGTCTGGAAAATCTTGTAGATATCCGTCTCCTTCTGTGTGAACTGGACCTCCGACATGATTTCTCGGCGGACATCTCGGAGAAGTTTATCGTCCATGAGCTTGGAGATTACCCCATGCTTGTATGGTGCACTTCCCTCGATCTCTTTCCTCAGCTTTTCCCTATAGGATTCTGAGAAGAGACCGTCCGAAAACGCCGAGGCTATGTCGTCAGTCCGGGCCAGCTTGGCAGCCGGTTCCGGCGACTGCTCCGAGGCTCGCTTCATCGTTTGATCGTCTGATGTCGGAATCTTTCATGTCCGGTCGTGAGCCCTAATCGAAGCTTCCGTGCAGGTCGTGAGCCCTAATCGAAGCTTCTGTGTAGGTCGTGAGCCCCGTTCGAAGCTTTTGCTTAGACGTGAGCCCCTGGCAAGAACTGTCAGTGAATGTCAGTGACTTCACCCGTGAAGGGACATATATTAGGTCGTCGCCGGAAAGGCGTTATAAATACACCTAGGCCCCGCTCGAGCCATAGAGAGCGGCCCACTCCTCGAACTTCTCAAGGCCTTCCTTGGAGACACTTGGCCGGATGGTCTGTAGTGAGGCCTCAAAGTCGTGGAGAGCTATAGGTCTAATCTGATCCTGTGGCGTCGTTAGTAGTGCTTCACCCAATGAGCGTAGTGGTCCCATGGCTGCGTCTTTTGCGAGTGATGTGATGTCTGACCCGCTGAAGCCGTCAGTCTTTTTCAGGAGGATCTTGATATCTTTTTCGCTGAGTGAGTGTTTTTGGTGCGACAACAGCCGCTCCAGCTGGTATTTCCGCGTCTCCTCTTCCGGCAGAGGTATGTACTGGCGTCGAACAAACCGGCGCCTTGCTGCCTCGTCTATTCCCCAAGGCAAGTTTGTCGCAGCTAGGACAAGCACACGGTTCGGGTCGCCGTCGGACTTTTCACGTCCAGCGGCTGCCGACTGAAGGTCGCTCCACTGTACGAGGAACTCGTTCTTGATTCGTCTTGATGCTTCGTGCTCGCCCGACTCGCTGCGCGTGGCGAGCAACGAGTCAATCTCATCCACAAAAATGATGGACGGAGCAAACGCTTTGGCCATGTGAAACAGGGCTCGCACGAGCTTCTCACTCTCACCAAGGAACTTCGATGTCAGGGACGACGCGGAGATGCTGAAAAAGGTGCTTTTCGACTCTGTAGCCACTGCCCGCGCAAGCATCGTTTTGCCAGTTCCAGGCGGCCCAAAAAGTAGGATGCCTCGAGCCGGCTCGCGCAGCCCGGAGAAAAGATCTGGTCGCAAAAACGGATACACCACCGTCTCTTTCAGCGCAGTCTTGGCTCGGTTGAGACCAGCTATGTCATCCCAGCGCACCTCATCGCCCTGAACCAAGATCTCGTTGACGATTTGCTTTGCCGCATTCTCATCAACGCCCTTGAGAGTCTTCAGCACCTCCTTTGTCTTCTTTTCCAGGGGCGTCAGCTCCTTCTTCTCCTCTTCCGGTGGCGATTCTGGACCTGCCGAAACCAGCTTCTCCTCCACGTCGACAGACGCACGCGGCGAGTGGCGCGGAGAGGCGCGGGCCACACGCACAGCAGAGGCAGCAGCCTGTGGAGCGCGATGCGGCCGTGGTGCAGCTTTGGCTGCTGCCGACGCTGCGCCGACAAGACTTGCGGTGCTGTGGGCTGCTTTGCGAGGGGCCGCACTAGCCTGCGGTATAGCGCTGCTGCTCTTTGCTCGCGGATTCGAAATACGCGGTGCTGGCAGCGCCGTAGTGGGCGAAAAACCGGCCTTGCGGTACGCTGAGCTGACCCGGTCGGCGGTTGACATCTTTTCCCGAGGCTTCCGTTGCGGTTCGGGGGCAGCGGCAGGAGAATCCTCCAGCGTCAAGTCGATCAGGTCCTCATCCAGCAACGACGCAGAACTGGTCTTGGCATGACCCGACCGTCCGGGCCCTGCACCAGCCACGATGGAAGCTGCTGTGTGGGACGCAGAATACGACGGGGCACGCTCCGAGCTGCTACGCTCGCTGCTTGTACGACCCGACGATGCGAACCCCTTTCCAGGGCCTCGCAGGGTCCTGATCATAGCCTTCTTTTGTGGCGACGGCGGGCGGGGCGCCATACCAGATTGTCCGTTGCGCAGTGTCGGACCGCTCACAGCCGCTGGAGCGAGGTTGGAGGAGCTGAGATTGAGGCTGCCGGCACTGCGTGTGAAGCTCTGGTTTCGGTTTTCCTGCTCTCGTGGGTCCAGCGTTGCGTACGTCTCTGAGTAGTGGCGGGAGTGCGACGATGCGAGGGGCTCATAGTCGGGCTGATCAGCGAACGGAGACGTGCTTTGCGGGTCCTGCAGCAGTTCCCTAGAGCGCCGTGAGCGTAACGAGTCCCGGTGGCCGCCCTGGAGCTCAACCTGTGACGCTGAGTAGAAGGTAGTGGCGCTGTGGTGGTTGGACGTCATATAGGGGTTTGTGCTGTGGAAGCCTTGCAGGTAGTTGATACGCTCACGGCACTGTCGCTCAATATCCGTGATCATGCCATAGAGGTTCCGCTCCCGCTGAGACCTGAACTTGTCAGTGTCGACGGTGGCCAACTTGGTGATGATAGCGTGGAGGGTCGAGTCCCAGCACTGCAGTGCCAGGTAGTCCTGTTGCTGGCTCTCCAGCAGGGTGCTCTGGAGCTGGCCCTGGTAGGCGTCCTCATAGAGCGTGCTCAGTTCCTCCAGCAGGCCAGGCCGCGGCCTCCGGGAACCAAGCAAGTTCATTGTTTACGCCTCTCGCATAACAGCCTGGCGGTCGCAATATTAATGCAAGCTGTTACCCGGGCGAGTGCGGCTGAGTGGACGGGGCGGTGCCTGGAGCGGGTGGGCGTGAGACACCGGCACAGCCCGACTGCTCGCTCTGTGGCCTGTCAAGGCGGCGCCCGTCGTGTGCGCCGCGTCGGTGGCGCGTGGGCTGCTCTGTTTTGAATTTTCCTGTTTTGGCGTGGCCACGGCGGCGTTACCCGGCTGTGGCGCCAGAACCGCTCAGGGGGTGGCGCCTGCTGCGATTGGCCGAGGGGTGGATGGGGCTGGGCGCTGGCGCCACCAAAAGCCTGCAAATCGCAACTGTCCGCTGCCCTGCATGGCGTCACCAGACCTGGTCGGGGCTTTTGTGCTTCTGAGTGGCAGCGTTGCCCTGGCGACAGTGCAGAGCTTCCTCTCTAGGCTCAGCGGAGCGCTGCTCCGCCTGCTCCTCCTGTGTTAGCGCTGAAGGGTGAGACCCGTACAGGAGCCTCCTTGGAGGAGTCTGTGTCTGGGTGCCTTGAAACGGCTGGTATGTCTGAATGCTGTCAGCGAATCACAAGTGCGTGGATCGCAGCGACGTTTCCATTGACCAGCCGTGCTGTCCTGGTCTCCGTAGACTCAAGCCCAGAGCTCAGAAGCAGCTATGTACGCCGGAGCGGTTGACGCCACTGGCGACAGCTAACAGCCTACACGTCGATGCCAAGGAGCATGCCCAGTTCGGCCGGGCATTGCAGTCTGCCATTGTTTGACCGGGCATTGCAGTCTGCCATTGTTCGACCGGGCATTGCCAGCCTTTCTACGTCGCAAGCAATAGCAGCTCCACGCCTCGTGACGCCTCCAGGTGGCGTTTGTTGCCGTGGCAATGGCCCCGATCTCCTGTGGACCCTGCACAGGAGGCCGCCACCGAGGTCCCCGAACGGAAGGCCTCAGCGGCATCGCACGTGCAACCGCCGGTGGCGCTGCTGCCCCGGCAACCGCGCGAATTTCCCTTTCGGGAATGCCACATGGTTACCCGGCCGCAACCGTCCCAACCGCAGCCTTCGCCCGATTAGGCGACGCTGAAAAATTGACTCTTGCCGCTGAACGACCATGCTTAGAGCCGCGCTGAGGGTTGCACCACGCGCCACCATGGCCGCCGTCTCGCGGCCGAGAGCCGTGCCGGCGGCGCTGCCGCCGGCCGTGCGGTGGCTCCGCGTCGGCGGGAGTGACGGCAAGCCCGGCAGACGCGGCGACACGCCACCAGAGGAGCAGCCCGCCAAGGACACCTCCAAGACGGGAGCGGCCTCGCTGCTGACAGACGACATTTTGGCCAAGGCCGGCTTCGAGGAGGTGCCCGAGGAGCTCCAGAAGCAGCGCAAGGAGGCCGGCGACGGCCAGGCGGCCGCCGACGCCGCCAAGAAGCAGAGCGACGAGAAGACGGAGGAGAAGATCCTGTCCGGCGAGGAGGCCGGCACCAGCGGCCAGCAGGAGGCCACCATCGACCCCAGCGCTGAGCGGGCACCCAAGAGCGCCGCTGGCTCGGACGTTGATCCCGAGAAACTCAAGGAGTGGCAAGGGACCGCGAAGAAGCAGACCTACAAGACCTCAATTGAGGAGCGCAGAGAGAAGCGGTCCAATCTGATGTACGCGGTAATGCTGGGCATGGTGCTAGGCGGGAGTCTGTACATGGCCCGCGACTGGGACAGCGAAGAGGAGAAGAAGACCGTTGGCGCAAACGAGATCCCCGGCGGCTACAACGACGTCGGTGCGATGTATGCGCGGTTCCGGGCACGCATTTCAAGCATGTTCCAGTACTTCAACGACCCGGCATACGAGCAGCTCCTGCCGGATCCTCTGCCCGAGCCTTACTCCCGCCCCTACACGCTTATCCTCGGCCTCGACGACCTGCTGACCTACTCTGACTGGTCGCGCGAGCACGGGTGGCGCACGGCCAAGCGGCCGGGCCTGGACTACTTCTTGGGCTACCTGGCGCAATACTACGAGATCGTTGTCTTCTCGGGCAACTACTTTGGCCAGTCTGAGCCGATCGTCAGTCGGCTGGACCCGTACCGCAGCTCCATCTCGCACGCGCTGTTCCGCGAGGCGACGCGCTACAAGGACGGCAAGATCATCAAGGACCTGACGAACCTCAATAGGCCGCTCAGCAAAGTTGTCATGATCGATACCAACCCGGACGCGTGGGCGATGCAGCCGGACAACGCGCTAGCGATGAAGCCGTGGAAAGGCACGCCGGGAGACAAGGATCTGGTCCGGCTCATCCCGTTCCTCGAGTGGCTGGCGACGCAGGGCATCAAGGACGTGCGTCCGGTGCTCAAGTCGTACCAGGGGACGAACGTGCCCGAGGAATATGCGCGGCGTGAGGCGATTGTGCGCAAGCAGTTTGAGGAGGACTGGAAGAAGCAGCACACGCAGGGCGGCGGCAACTGGGCGGCGCGGTTCCTCGGGATTGCGCCCAAGGTGCCGCCCACGCCCAAGATGCCGCAGGACTACATCCGCGAGCAGGGCCAGCAGGGCTACGAGGCGTTCCAGAAGTACTTGGCCGAGCACGGCGAGAAGATGCTGCAGGAGGAGAAGGAGCGGGAAAAGGAAATCCTCAAGGACCACAAGATCACGCTCAACAAGCTCATCACCGAGGGTGTGCCCACGCCCGAGGAGATTGCCGCTGCGCAGGCCAAGAAGGAGGCAGACCGGTCTGCCAACTGATGTATATAGAATGTACGCTATGTTTTCCTTTTTCCCGTTTGGGCGGCGCGCGCGGCGTCGCACATACCCATGACGTCATGTGAAAAATCCTTCACTTGCGACCAAATGGTTCCACGGTATGTCGAGGCGTATGTTGGCCGTGTCAAGCAGGCGCCGCCGGCGTTCACAGTCGGCCTGACGCTGTTCCTCGTGCTGTGGCACGTGGTGAGCCTCTACACGCCGCTCAACCAGGCCGTCGCGCTGCGTTCGGACGCGCTCTTCAAGCTACAACGTGAGTGGACACAAAGTGCCAATTGCACACCCCAGGCCATGCCCCTGATGAACGAATCATACGGATCTATTGTCCGAGCGGTGCCTACACACCGCGCTGGAGAGAAACACGATTTCCTAACCTGCTGAGGCATGTCGGAGCCTCGGACCCTTGGGCCTTCCCCTTCTCGTCAGCCTTGCTAACCGCAGTGAACCGCCTGTCCTTCTACCCCTGTGGCCACCTCAACTGGCTCCACCTGGCCTTCAACCTGCTCACTCTCTACCCCCTGCTGAGCCAGTATGAGGCCGCGCAGGGCACCGTGAGGACAGGCATCACGCTCAACGTCCTGGCCGTGTTTCCGGGGCTGGCGTACTGCCTGGTGGCAGCAGTGCTGCTGCCGCCCGGCGCATCCGTCATCGGCGCCAGCGGCTGGGTGTTCAGCCTCATGGGCTACACCGCCTACCGCGAGGCGCAGATCAGGCCGACCATCACCCTGGGGCCCAACTTTGTCGTGCCCACCTGGCTGGCGCCGGTGGCCTCGCTGCTGGTGGTGAGCCTGCTGCTGCCGGGCAGCAGCCTGCTGGGCCACTCGCTGGGCCTTGGGGCCGGCTACCTGCTGGGCATGGGGTACCTAGCCAAGCTCCTCGACCCGCCCGGTCCCATCGTGGAGAAGATCGAGGCCCGCCTCGCGCCAGCCATTGCGCTCATCCCTAAGCCGGTTGTCTTCTACAAGGAGGCGACCATGAAGGACGTGCGGGGGTCCGAGCCGGTCCTGCCGCTGACCAACGTCCCCGCCGCGCCGGAGCCACGCGAGACCCGGCAGCGGAGCAACACGTCGGGCTCTGACGCTGGCCAGTTCCAGGGCGCCGGCCAGGTGCTCGGCTCATAGATTGTACAATAGACCGCTGCTTTTTGCGTAATTTATTATGTCATCTCTGTGGCCCGCTCGTGTAAGCGTGTGGCTCCAATTTCACCTCCACGGCATATAAGGGATGGACTTGCCAGACCGGCGCCACTTCCACGGCGCCGGCCAGGAGCTGGCTCCTGGATTGCACGCAGAGACGGCGCTGCTTTTTGGCCGAAATTCGCCTAATTTATTATGTCATCCCCGCTGGCCGCTCGCGTAAGCGTCGTGCGGCTCAAATTTCACCGGGACGGCATTGACGGCACTCGTCAGATCAGCGGTAAGACGGCTAAACCAGCGGTAAGACGGCGAGACCAGCGGCAAGACGGCGCCAATTCCAACCGACCAGGTGCCCGGCTCATAGAGTGTATAATATTTTTGGCCGAAATTCGCCTAATTTATTATGTCATCCGCAGCGGGCCGCTCGCGTAAGCCGTGCGGCTCAAATTTCACCTCCACGGCATTGACGGCACTCGTCAGATCAGCGGTAAGACGGCTAAACCAGCGGTAAGGCGGTGAGATTAGCGGCAGCATGGCGCCAATTCACGGCGCCGGCCAGGAGCTGGCTCATAGATTGTTCAATAGATTTGGCCGAAAATCGCCTAATCTATTATGTCATCCGAGACGCGTGCGGCTCACCTGAAATTTCACGGCAACGCCACCAACAGGACGGACTCGCCAGACCAGCGGCAATATGGCGCGGCAGAACTTTGTCGGCCTCGTGATCTCGCGGGGCAAGATGGACAAGACCGTCAAGGTCCGTGTCCAGAGCCTCAAGTACGACAAGCGCATCAACAAGGACATTATCCGCCGCAAGGACTACCTCGTGCACGACGAGGCCAACCAGTGCCAGGAGGGCGACGTGGTCCGCATCGAGCAGTGCCGGCCGCTCAGCGCACGCAAGCACTTTGCCGTGGCCGAGATCCGCGTCGCGAAGGGCCAGGAGTGGGCGTCGTACAAGAAGCTTGCCGCGATCCGCGTGGCGGACGAGGAGTCCGCCAACAACGAGGCGTTCAACAGAGCACAGGAGCTGCGGAACCAGGAGCGCAGCACGGGCTCGATGGTGGACCATTTCCGCGAGATAGACGCGTTCGAGCACGCGGCGCAAAGGACGCCCGAGCAGGAGCGGCGGGTCGCCGAGCTCCGGGAGAAATACGGCATCGCCGACGGCGTGTGGCCGCCGCCGGGCGCCAGGCTCGACTTTCAGGCGATGCGGAGCGAGGTGGGGGCGCTGCACGAGATGGTGGCGAAGCCGACGGTGTCGCAGAAGGTGGCGAGACTCATTGAGACCGATCCCGAGCGCTGCACCGAGATCCTCGTGTCGCTGGGCAAGGACCCCGAGAATCTCAAGCGGAACATAAGGAAGAACATCCTCGTGCGCTACTTCGCGGCACGGCCGGCCGAGGAGCTGGAGAACCTGTAAATAGCATATATCCCTTTTTTTTCCGCCTTTTTTTTTTCTCGTCACGACATGCTCTACCACATAAGGTTCCTCAAGCCGCCGCGGACGCAGGCACGGGACGTCAGGGCCGTGCTCACGGTGACGAACGACCTCGGCGAGCTGTTCCTGCACGGCTCGGCGACGCTCGTGGCGTCGCTGTGGGACGGCGGGCGCCAGCTCGCCGCCGTGCGCGTGGCGTG
>JANJPH010000079.1:0-37077 GCA_030407195.1 [Candida] tunisiensis
CAAACGACCGAAATAGACTACGGGGGCAACATGCAATAGCATCTGCCTCAGCCAGAAGCAATGAGGGCGCAGTGTCCGCACTCAGCCAGCATGTCCCGCGCCCGACGCCACCCGGCCGAACGGCCCCGACAGCCCGTCCAAGACAGATTCGCCCTGTATGATGTCGTCTCACACATGGCCGCATGTAGGCACCAAATTTCAGCGGCCTGCAGCGTTTTGACACCGAAATTCCAGGACGCGTCCCAACCACCACCACCACCACCACCACCACCTCCACCCTCTACCGCCACAAGGAGCTGCCGGTCACGTATCCCGCCGTCGGCTTCGCCCAGTGCAAGCGTGCGCAATGCCGAGAAAGTCTCCTAGCAGCAGCACCGCCCACGTCGCCAGCCCCGTCACCATCACCCACAGTGTCAGCCTCCACAGCACCCTAAACACCCCTACAGTAGCCGTGGGCACCGGCACGCCTCGCCTCTCATCGGGCTCCTTCCGCGACAGAAGCAAGGCCGCGCCCATCCTCCCGCCTCTGCCACAGCTCCCGACCCTCACCCCCCTCTCTCCCCTCGACTTTGGCGGCGGCCCCGGCGGCCCGCGCCCCGAAACACCCACGTCCGCAAACCCGCGCGGCTCCCAGCTCTCCCTCCACTCGGACACCGCCCCCAGCATCACCAGCACCCTCGGCGTCCCCCACCAGCCCGCCTCCCTCGGCACCCACTCCAACTCGAGCGCCTCCTCCCTCGGATCCGCCCCCAAGGGCCTCGGCCTCGGCAACGTCCCCCATCTGCAGCGCAACGCCTCGCTCCCGAGCCCCATACAGACAAACGGCGACATGGCCCGCCACCACGACTCGCCCTCCCTCCGCGGCGTCCCCTCCAGCCACTCCTCGAGCCCGCGGCCCGCCACCGCCGCCACCGGCAGCCCGGCCTCCACATCCAGCCACACCTCCTCCCACCCAGGCGCACCACGGCTCGCCACCTCGGCCGGCTCGGCACCAAGCTCGGCCCCTGCCACACCCCTGTCGCCCGACGCGCCCCGCCCCGACCTCCGCGCCGACCGGTCACGTGGCGGCAACCACAAGCTGCTCAACAGCATCAGCCAGGTCAAAAACACCTTCGTGCAGACCGCGTCCGGCGTCGGCGCCGGCGGCGTCATGGGCGACCGCGAGCCGTCTGCCAGAGTCCCCGACGCGGTGCGCGCGGTCACAACACACGCCCTCTTCTTCGACGACGGCGAGGTCAAGTCCAAGCTCAGGGCGCTCGTCAGCTCGGACGCCAGCTTCGACGACGTCGTCGAGAACGGCTACCGCGACGGTGAGATGACGCTCAAGCTGACCCTGACGCCCTCGGCCATGCGCGCCGACGAGGAGACCTTGTACGGCTGGCAGCGCGACCTGTCGGACGCAAAAGCGCACACGGCCGCGAACGGGAGCGCCGCGAGTGCCGCCGCGGGCGGCGGCACCGCGGCGGGGTCGTCGGCGACGACCACCCACCTCGAGAAGGGCACCGTGGCGTCGGCCGCGGGCCACAACAACCCCGGCACCTACACCATCTTGGAGGAGAGCGGCGGTGCCTACGACGGCGACGAATACGACGAGACGAACCCGGGCCAGTCAAAGAAGATGATGAAGCGGGTGTTTGGCAAGTTCAAGGGCGGCAAGCCCAAGCCTGTTCTCGGCGGCACCATCATGATCAGTTCGAGCGACAATCCCGAGTAATAATGTATTTATTGGCAAGTTCCGTTCTCATGGTCTACCGGAGGCGCCGTTGCCCCTTTTTGCCTCTTTAGGTAAAAAGGGGCAGACGAGATCGCCAGGGTTGGGGTCTCCAAATCGGCGTGCAGGGTTAGGGCCCGGGTCTGATGTCTGTGCCAGGGCTAGGGTGTGACAGATCTGCCCCAGGGCTAGGGTCTGATATCTCTGCCAGGGTCTGAGGTCTGTGCCAGGGCTGGGGTCTGCATCTGTGCCAGGGCTAGGGTCACAGACCTGTACCTTCCAGGTTGGGCACTCCAGGGCTAGGGCCAGCGCATGTGCAATACCGGGTTGGGGTTGCCTCAATCGGGCAGGCGCCTTATCTCTCCACAGAACGCATGCGCAAACGACGTCATTGGCATTTCAGCCACCACCACCACCACCCATGATACACCCCATAGACATTGGCAAGGGCAAGGGCCGCGCCGAGGGCGCTGCCAGCCGCCGCCAGTCCGCCGCCAGCGCCCAGTCGCCCGCCCGCTGGTCGCGTCGCAGCAGCTTCCTGAGCCCCGCCATGCTGTCGGACGAGCAACACAGCTTCTACGACATGGGCGTCTCGCCCGACGGCTGTCTCCGCGCCAACCTGAGCCTCAAGACGTCGCAGGGCTACTCGTGGAACCAGGACCTGTTTGTGCCAAAGTACCACCAGGCCATGAGCGCCCGCGACCGCCGCGAGGAGGACAGCCCGCCCGAGGTGCACGAGATCGTGGTGTCGGGCGACGAGGACATCTTTCCGTGCGAGTAGCCGCGTCCCACCGGCGATAGACTTTGGCCCACGACGTCACGGACATAGATAGCACGCTCAGTCTGCTGCGGCCTCCCGGCCCCGCACCACAATAGAGTACATAGCGTTTTCGACCTTTGCGAGCGACGCCCTTGCCACAGCCGCCTTCTTGCCGGCGTCCTTGACGTGCGAGAGGTCGAGCGCCGTCGCGTGCGCAACGAAGGCGCGCAAAAACCCGCAGATGTCCGTTGTGATCCGCGACACCCGCGTCGCCGGCCCGGCATCCGCGGGAGACCGTGCCCGCGCCACGCCGTAGCGCATGAGCTCGCCGGTGAGGTCAAAGAGGCCCAGAAAGTAGTCGTCGGGCGTGAGCATCACGTCGGGCCCGACGCAGGCGCGCGCCTCCTCCAGCGTCATGAGCGTCCTGTGCTGGAGATAGTGCCGAAACGTGATGGCCTCGACGTACTCCTGGAGGGCGCCGCTGATCTGGCGCTGGTAGCGCCACGCGTCCTGGTCCTGGAGGTCGGGTGCCACCTCGGCCAGTCTGCGACGCACGTCGTTCTCGAGGCCGCTGGCCGTGGTCTCGACCTCGGCGGCCGGCGCCTGGTACGGGTCGTCGACCCGTTGAAGGGCAAAAATGCTGTGTTAGCCAGGCTCGCGCGGGGGGTGGCCTGGCGCGGCGGTCGGGGCTGGCCGACTCACATCTTCTTGCTCCAGGCGGTGATGTCGCGCGACGCCTTGATGACGCGCTCGCGGCGGTCGTGGTGGGCGTCGAGCTCGGCGCGGAACGCGTCAAACAGGCCCTGGATCTGGTCCTCCTGCTCCGTCCTCGGACGTTTTGCCACCGGGCTCTCCATCGTGGGTGAGGTTTACATTGGCATCGCAGCGCCATACGCGTGAAAAATTCCACCGCCATAACCACACAGGACCACGAGGCGAAGCGATGAGCGTGCAACTGCTGAATCCAAAGGCAGAGAGCCTGCGGCGCCAGCAGGCGCTCAGCGTGAACATCAATGCGGCCAAGGGCCTGCAGAACGTGCTGGCGAGCAACCTCGGCCCGCGTGGCACCATCAAAATGCTCGTCGACGGCGCCGGCAACATCAAGCTCACAAAGGACGGCAAGGTCCTGCTGTCAGAGATGCAAATCCAGAACCCGACAGCCGTCATGATTGCCCGGGCCGCCACGGCGCAGGACGAGATCACCGGCGACGGCACCACGTCCGTGTGTCTCTACGTCGGCGAGCTGCTCAAGCAGAGCGAGCGCTACATCTCGGAGGGCCTCCACCCGCGGGTCATCGCCGAGGGCTTTGACGTGGCGCGCGCTGAAACCCTCCGGTTCCTGGACAAGTTCAAGCAGCCGATGAAGATCGACCGAGCGTTTCTCCTGGCCGTCAGCAACTCGTCCCTGAGCACCAAGCTCAACACCAAGCTGGCCGCGGTGCTGACGCCAATCGTGACCGACGCCGTGCTCGCCATCTACGACCCGGCAAAAGACGACGGCACGGTGCACACCAAGCCGGACCTCCACATGATTGAGATCCAAAAGATGCAGCACCAGTCGGCCGCCGAAACATCGCTGATCCGCGGCCTCGTGCTCGACCACGGCGCGCGCCACCCAGACATGCCCAAGCGCGTCGAAAACGCCCATATCCTGACCCTCAATGTCTCGCTCGAGTACGAGAAGACAGAGGTCAACTCTGGCTTTTTCTACTCATCGGCGGAGCAGCGGGAAAAGCTCGTCGAGTCGGAGCGGCGGTTCGTCGACGCCAAGCTGCGCAAGATCGTCGAGCTCAAGAAGGAGGTGTGCGGCGAGGGCGAGGGCTTTGTCATTGTGAACCAGAAGGGCATCGACCCCATGTCGCTGGACGTCCTTGCGAAGAACGACATTCTCGCGCTGCGTCGTGCAAAGCGGCGCAACATGGAGCGACTGCAGCTCGTGTGTGGCGGGGTGGCGCAAAATTCGGTCGACGACCTGACCCCGGACGTCCTGGGATGGGCCGGCCTGGTGTACGAGCACACGCTTGGCGAGGAGAAATACACTTTCATCGAGAAGGTCAAGGACCCCAAGTCGGTCACCATTCTCATCAAGGGTCCCAACTCGCACACCGTCACGCAAATCCAGGACGCCGTCCGGGACGGTCTGCGGTCCGTCGCGAACGCAATCACAGACAAGTCGATTGTGCCGGGCGCAGGTGCGTTCCAGATCGCTGCAGCAGCCCATCTCACCTCGCCCGAGTTCCTGCGCTCGCCCGAGGCAAAAGGCAAGGCCAAGTTCGGCATCCAGGCGTTCGCCGAGGCGCTCAAGGTGATCCCCAAGACCCTCGCCTCCAACGCTGGCTACGATGCGCTCGAGACGCTGACCGCCGCTGAGGACGAGCAGGCAGCAGGACACACGGTGGGGATCGACCTCGCTACTGGCGAGCCCATGGACCCGGCCACCGAGGGTGTCTACGACAGCTACCGCGTGATTCGCAACTCGATAGCGTCGGCGACGTCGATCGCGTCGAACCTGCTGCTGTGCGACGAGCTGCTCAAGGCGGGCCGGAGCTCGCTCAAGGAGGGTCCTCCGCAATAGAATAGACGGTTTTGTCCACGTGCCGCTTGCGGTCCTTTGCCACATGTTTTCCCGTTGCCGGATGCGGCGGCCTGTGCGGCTCGCCTGCGGTCGCCACAGCAACGGGCCTGCTATTTTTTCCGCTTGCCGCAATGCGTGCGGCTCAACGGCGTCGTCGCCACGGCAACCAGGGCCATTATGACACCTCCCGCATGCCTCGTTTGCAACGGTGTGTTCCGGACAGATTGAGTGGTGGGGGGTCCGGCACACCAGTGCGGGCTACCAGAAAGGGGCCGGCGCGACGCAGCGCCAAGACGCGAGGCATCTCGCCCCCACTACCCGTCGGGCCAGAGGAAGGGACTTGTCTGTGCCCTAGCGTTTGCCCCTCCGGCTCCCCCGCACCAAGCGTTACCCGGCCGACCCTCGCCCGATCGGGCAACGCATCCTCCCCGCAGCCGATCCGATGAACCTTCACTCTGTCAACCACCAACATCAGCAACCCGTCGGGGGCAACTATGGACGGTGCAAAGGCGCCCGAGAAGAAGCAGCAGCAGGGCGGAGGCGGGACGCGGTCCCGGATGGGCTGCTTCACCTGCCGGAAGCGCAAGTGCGTGTGTGGGCCCGGGCCGGGCATCGGGAACTGAACCGGCCGACGAGCTGAGATGGACACTCGAGGGACAGGCGTACTGACACAGGAAGCGATGCGATGAGGTCCGGCCGCGCTGCGAAGCATGTACAAGGCTCAACCTGACGTGCGAGTACCCCGTTCCCGGGACGGAACGGAAAAACAGGAAGCGCAACCCGGGCTCAAAGAAGATGAAGTTCTCCCATGCAGGATACAAGCCTTATTCGCGACACGAAAGCGTCTCGAGCCAGGCGAGCTCAGACGTCGGCGAGCCAGTGGCGCCGCCGCCGCTGCTCGTGCCTCGAAGTAATGGCAACGCGGTGGTCAACTCGGTTGACGTGACTCCGCCCCCGGAGAACGACCAACACGCCCAGGGCAACGGCCATATGGTGGCGGGACCGCCGCAGAAGCCGCCGACACCAACTGGCACCAGCCCTGGCTTCAGCGGCTTCTCTCCCATCAACATGGAGAACTTCATGGGCATTCCATTCTCTCCGCTGCCAGCTCTGGACATGGCCGACCGGGTGGAAAGCCATCTGGACTCCAGCAGCACCAGCGCAGAACCGCATGAAAACGGGCGTGGCGGGCAGCACGGACTGGCCCCGGAGGGCGATGATGTTGAGGAGATCAGGCGGGACCCTCCCGCTGCTGTGGCACGCAACAGCAAATACAACTCCTTCATCCAACAAGGGGCAGCGTCCAACGACATGGCCGAGGCGATGCTGCAACTGCATCCCCACAACCCCGCGAACCCATGGGGCACCACTACGCCGGTGCCCTTGTTTGTGTCCGAGCCGAGCAGCTGGCCCGGCGCGGGGCTGGACGACATGGGGAGGTACATGTTCTCGTACTACAAAGACAAGCTGGCACGGCTCATCAATGTGTCACCGGAGCACGCCAATTCCTTCCTCACAGTGTTCGTTCCAATGGCCGAGGCAGACCACTCGGTGCTCTACGGACTCATTTCGTGGGCCGGCTTTCACGCTGGTGGCATCTATGAGAAAACAGGGGAGAAATACCTCAACATGGCTATGCAGTCGGTTCGCAAGGCTCATCACAAGAGCGATTATACGACACTGGCAGCAATTCTTGTCATGTGTGCAGCGGAGATCTGCTCTGGTGATGTGGTTCACTGGGACAAGCATCTTAACGCGGCAGCATCAGTGATCAACATGAACGGTGGTATCAAGAACTTCTTGGGGTCGAGGAGCTTGCGTTGGCTCGCTTCCAACTTTGCGTACCACGACCTCCTCGCTGCATCCACCTGCGACCGCAACACATACTTCAACTCGTCACAGTACGATGAAGTGCTGCAGCAGGGCTATGGTTTGGATCCTCTGCTGGGTTGCTGCAAGCCGCTATTCCAGGTGTTGGCCGAGATCTCGGATCTGGCCGTCGAGTCATCAAAGACTTACCGAGCCCTAAAACGCCGCCGTCGTGACGAGTTCTTGGCACTGGTTCAGTCGCAGGGCGAAGGTCGTTCCCAGAAGCGGCAATACTCGTCATCGCGGTTTGCAGGATTGTCTCGTAAGTGTGGCGACTTCCACAAGTCCTCCAAGCGCCCAAAGCACCATCACATGCCAGAAGACACGGACGTCCACACCTCTGTGTCGCCTGAGAACCACCTCTCGACTGACTCGTCTGGGTCTAGCGGATCGTCAACTCTAGGGCCGACTGCGACCATGGCAACAGGGGCGAAGGTCGCACCTGGTGTAGGTGGAACTGATCGTGGTGTCGCTCCTGACCGTGGGCACAAAAATGTCACTACAAGCGCGACAACTACCGGCGCGCTCAATGGGACATCTGCAAAGCGCAAAAGACACGATCCTTACGATTTGGGGATCGAGGACTTTTTTGAGCTCACAAACCGGAGCCCTACAGCCAGCAACACTTGCTCATCAACCAGCCCACAGTCCGACGTGCTGAAGAACGAGGTGTTCGAGCAGTTCAAGATGCCAGATGCGGCTGATAGTGCACCCTCGCCGTTCTCGTTCAGTTTCCCAGCGGCCAGCTCTGCTGATCCGGGCCCAAACCCGCTGTACAATGCGCTCTTCGATGGGTTGGGTGCCGCGGACGCAGAGCCGAGTATGGAGCACGCCCACCACAGCAGTGCGGCACATTCTGTCGGGGCCAGCGACGGGACTGTCAATCCTGAGAATGAGGACTCTGTAAACTCTGGTGGTACATCGGAGCCGGACCGGCTGGTGTCCAAGTTGACGCGTGAGGCGGAGGAGCGAGAAGCCAACCTACGCAAAGCTGTGGCGCGTGACCCTGCTACGCTGCCAATGCGTGACATTATTGCGCGTACAGCGGTGCTAGAGCGGCGCATCGAGAGCTCCCATCCAGATCCGGTGGACATCATAGACCTCGACACGGACGAGCTGCAGCGCCAGCTAACATTGTTTGAGACCTACCAGCTGACGGCCAAGCTCCATCTCCGGCAGTCGGTGTTGCGTGTTAGCGCCGCTGCTCTGGAGATGCAGGTGCTCTGCTCAGAGCTGGTAAATGCCCTGGACTTTGTGCTCGGGACGCCGGCGGAGGGTGGGCTGTGTTTCCCGTTGTTCATTGCGGGGATCAACTGCACATCGCCGGAGGAACGCGAGATGCTGCGGAATCGGTTCAAGGCGTACCACGAGCGCAACCTCGCCCGCAACATTGAGCGGGCACGCATGATATTGGAGGAAGTGTGGGAGATCGACCAGGACGGCACCAAGCACGTCGACTGGTATGGTCTGCTCAAGAGCCGGGGATGGGACATTTGTTTTGCATAGTGGAGTCTTTCTTTGGGTTGATATAGATATGTATGATTCGGCTTTGAGCTGTTGCGAGTGCCTCTTTCATGGACGACGAGAAGGCCCGAAGTGGCTGTCACGTGATTGCTAAACTGGGAAATATGCGCCCCTGAGCGACACCACGACACGTACGTACTCAGCAACAATGAGCTATGAGACGACGCTCCGCGACAAGCAGGTGGCGACCATTGAGCGCATGCTCAATCTCAATCGCGACGCGGAGTCGGACGAGTCACACCCTGACGGTAACTCCGGCGACCTGCAAGATGTGTGGAAGGTGCTGGTGTTTGACAGCTTTGGACGCGACGTGGTCAGCTCGGTGCTGAGGGTCAAGGATCTCCACAAGTGTGGCGTCACACTCTATCTAGGCCTTCATAGCGAGCGCAGCTCCATCCCAGACGCACCCGTCGTCTACTTTGTCTGCCCTACGGCCGAGAATGTACGACGCATCGGACAGGATCTCGCCAACGGGCTTTACGACAGCGCCTATATCAACTTCTCGAGCCCCCTCCCGCGCGTACTGCTGGAGGATCTCGCATCCCAGACACTCCACACCTCCAGTCTTATCAGCCAGGTGTACGACCAATATCTCAACTTCATTGTTACGGAACCGAACATCTTCTCTCTAGGCCAGGAGAAGGTCTACTCAACGCTGGCGAGCCCAAAGGTTGGCGAGGAAGAGATCGAGTCGTGTGTGGACCGCATGGTTTCAGGCCTCTTCTCTGTGGTCCTAACCTGGGGAAACATTCCCATCATTCGGTGCCCTCGGGGGAACGCGGCTGAGATGATTGCCCAGAAACTGGACCAGCGGTTGCGCGACCACGTACTCAATTCACGAAACGCCGCTCTGGGTACCGTAGGGACAAACGCCGCAACGTCAGGCTCGACGTCGTCCTTCCAACGCCCGGTGCTGCTGATTCTCGACCGCAATGTGGATCTGACAGCCATGTTCCTGCATTCGTGGACTTACCAGTGCCTCGTGGCAGACGTACTCCAGATGAAAAGAAACCAGATCATGGTGCCCGAGGAGTCGACTGAAAAGGACAAGGCGCCTCGGACAAAGGCCTACGACATTGAGCCAAACGACTTTTTCTGGGCAAAGAACTCGGGGCTGCCATTCCCCGAAGTGGCTGACAACCTTGACGCTGAGCTGCAGCGCTACAAGTCTGATGCGCGCGAGGTCACAGGTCAAACTGGAGTAGACGAGGCTGACCTGAGCTCGATGGACGCAAACGCGCTGAACGCGAACGCTGCGTCGAACCTTAAGGCGGCCATCAACTCGATTCCTGCGCTGCAGGCACGCAAGCGCACTATTGATGTACACATGAACATCGCAACAGCGCTGCTGAAGGGCATCGGCGAGCGTGGCCTCGCCCAGCTCTACGAGACTGAAGAGAACGCGGCGCGCCAGACTCGGGCACAAGTTCTAGAGGTGCTGAAGAACCCCGCGTTCCCCGAGGCCGAGGACAAGCTGCGCATGTTCCTCATTTGGTACATTCTCGCCGACAATGTGTCGTCGGCAGACCTCGCTGAATTTGAGTCGGCGCTCAAGAGCCAGGGAGCCGACGTTGCGGCGCTGAACTACATTCGCCGTGTTAAGGAGATCACAAAAATCAGCACGCTGAGCGCAGGTGGCTACGGCAGCGGACCTGCTGCGCAGGTGCAGAGCGCACCAGCCGGTGTATTTGCTGGGCTGACATCAAAGCTAACGGACCGGTTGAAGGACGGCAAACTGACCGAGGGGTTCGGCAACCTGATCAGCAACGTCAAAAACTTCATGCCAAAGTCCACGGACCTGGCAATAACGAAGATTGTCGAGGCAATAATGGATCCGTCGTCCGGCACCACTGGCCAGACCGACGACTACCTGTATTTTGATCCCAAGGCGACGCGTGGGTCACTGTCGCGGCCGCCACGGAAGCACACGTTTGACGAGGCCATCGTGTTCACAGTTGGCGGCGGCAACTATCTAGAGTATGGCAACCTTCAGGACTGGGCCTCAAAGAACAACGGAACCCGGCGTGTCATCTATGGCTCGACAGACATTGTGACGCCGTCGGCTTTTGTTGCCGAGTGCGCTCAGCTGGGTGCAAACTAATGTAACTGGAATATACATCAAGCCGTATGGCCCTCTCGACTAGCCGTCGCGGTCCGCTTTCCGTCCGATCCCGCGCCGTGTTGACTCGGTTCGCCGGTCGCTGTGCGTGCATGCCTCGGATGCTGCCGAAAACGCGGGGTCCATGACAAACGCGGGGTAGACGTCCGACAACTACAGACACACACACACACGGCATGGAGGCGGTGCGATTCTCTTCGCGACGGAGCGTCGTCCACTCGACGCGCGGCATTGTAAGCTCGACACAGAACCTGGCCTCGGCAGCCGGCCTCAAGGTCCTCGAGCAGGGCGGCACGGCCGCCGACGCTTGCGTGGCCATGGCAGCGGCCCTCTCGGTGCTAGAGCCCCACATGACGGGCCCCGGCGGCGATATGTTTGCGCTCTTCTACTCTGCCAAGGACAAAAAGGTGTACGGACTCAACGGCTCGGGCCGTGCGCCGAAAAACGTCTCCGTCGAAAAGCTCAAGAAGGACCATGGCATCGAGGCTCCGCGCCTGCCAATCGACTCGATCCACACTGTAACGGTACCTGGCGCCGTGGCAGGCTGGATCGATCTGATCGAGCGTTATGGCAACCCCAAGGTGCCCCTCAGCGCCGTTCTCCAGCCTGCCATTGATCTCGCCGAGGGCGGAACGGCCATCTCAGAGATCTCCTCGGAACTGTGGCACGGCGGCGTGGAGCTGCTCAAGAAAGCGTCTCCGAACGGCGGCGATCTCCTGTTGAATGGCGATGCCCCTCACCCCGGCCAGCTGTTCTTCAACAAGCCTCTGGCCGAAGTATTCAAGCGGATCGCTGCTCACGGCAAAGCGGGCTTTTACGAAGGTGAGACGTCGAAGAGGATCCTGGATGTACTCCAGCAAGAAGGCTCGTACATGACAGCGGACGACCTCGCTACTCACACCAGCACATGGGTAGATCCGATTTCGATTGAGACAGAATCTGGCCTGCGCGTGTACGAGATCCCCCCGAACGGCTCGGGCATCGTCGCGCTCGAAGCGTTCGGCACCATCAAGCAGCTGCACAAACAGGGCATCGTCGATATTACAAAGCTGGAGCACAACAGTGTGGAGTACCTCCACATCATCATTGAGGCGCTCAAGTATGCCTTCAAGGACGCTGACGAGTATGTCGCTGATTACAGTGCGCTTGAGGGGAAATTCGCTGATCCCTCAAAGACTCTTCTCTCCGATGAGTACCTCGCGGACCGGGCGAAGCTGTTTGACCCGTCTCGCGTGAACTCAGACTTTGACCACGGCGTGCTGGACCCGCGACAGCGGTCAGACACGTCGTACTTCACAGCAGCGGACGCTCATGGCAATGCCTGCTCGTTTATCAACTCAGTGTTTGGCCTGTTTGGGTCAGGTATCGTACCTGAAGACTGTGGCTTTCCATTGCAAAACCGTGGCGCCAACTTTTCCTTAGTGGAAGGTTCGCGCAATTGCCTCGAAGGTGGCAAACGGCCCTACCACACTATTATCCCCAGCATGGTGACTAAGGAGTCTGAACTGTGGGCGTCTTTCGGTGTCATGGGGGGTTTCATGCAACCCCAAGGGCAAGTCCAGGTGATCTACAACATGGAGCTCTTTGGACTGAACCCTCAAGAGGCTCTTGATGCACCGAGGGTGTGTATCTCGCGCGACAAGAACGAGAAGGAGGCCACTGGCCGCGGCGGTGGCGGGCCAATGGCAACACCGACCACCATCGTACTTGTCGAGTACGGCATCCCCCAGGAGGTGTTTGATGGCCTCACCAAGCTTGGACACCGGTGCCGCTACGTGGATGGCAAGGACCGAGCCGATTTTGGCAGAGGTCAGATCATTCGCTGTCGGAAGGAGCAGGGACTGATCGTATACTCCGCGGGAAGCGACCCACGTGGTGATGGCCACGCCGTGCCCCAGCTGGGTCACGCGCTACTCAACCATGACATTGCAAAGTGAGCCCATAAAGTTCAGTGATTCATTTAGCAGCCCATAAAATAGTATACAACACTCTATTGAAGGTAGCCCGCAGTGTGCTCGAGGAGCTGGGCAGAGCGTTTGACGTCAAGGAACAGCCCCTCGCACTCTGTGATGTCTGTCTCGTCGATAGCCTCCTTCTGGTTGGCTCGTGCCAGGACCGAAGCTGGCGGCAGGAGCTGAAGGGCATACCTCAGCGATGTCTTGACGCCGTGGTCTGCGAGTTTCCTGAGCGCGCCGTCAGTGAGGGTAAGGCCCTCGACCGCCGCGCGTTTCTCGATGATTGTCTTGACTTCCTCGGCATTGTAGGGCAGTGTCCGCACAGTAAGGAGACGATCAATGAGGTCGGGCGGGATGCCGTGGGGTGACCGGATATCGTCGGTGCCGCGTACCACCGTCATGCCGCGGTTCGACGCGAGTACTACCACAGGTGCGATAGAGCTTTCGAGAGCGCGATTCAGGTAAGTGAAGCACTCAATGTCGAGCATGTGAACCTCGTCAATGAACAGGACGCCAGGGATGAGCTCTGCAATGCCCTGGTCGATGTATTTGGCCACAATCTTGTTGATCTCCTGCCGCAGCTTGTCGGTGATTTCGGTCTTCTTCGGCTTCATGAGCTGGCCCATCATGGACATGATGTCCTGGCCGCCCTGGGGCCTCGCGTTGGCCATGTCCAGGTCGTGGAGGGTCACGTCTTGGACGATCTCTTTCTTCTTGTGCACGTCGCCCTTTGGCAGCGGGACGTATTCCTCGGCCTCGAGGTCAAACTCGGTGGCGTACGCGTCGCTGCGGCCGACCCGCTTGACGGCGCCGGTGTTTGCCTCTATGTAGATGACGTCGCCTACCGAGACCTTCTCCTTCTGGATGCTCTCGTATATGGTGGGGTCGAGGCGCAGCTGCTTGGTGCCCTTGTAGCTCTTGAGGCCTACCACGACGTGCGAGATCGTCTTGCCGTAGCCGCCCAGCGGGTTCTCAGTCTCCTCAGGAGTGAGCTCTGTGACCTCGCCCTCGTACACCTCCTTGGTCTCCTTGATGCGCAGGCCGATAGCCCGGCGAAAGTTCTCCATGAGCGCCTCTGTCTTCTTGACCTCGGCCGAGTAGAGCTCGGAGCCTACGATCGGGCAGAACGGCACCTTGGGGCCCAGCTCCTGAGAGATGGCGAGCGCCAGCGCGGTCTTGCCTGTCCCCGGGCCGCCGGCGAGCAGCACGGCCTTGCCGCTGAGCTGTTTTGCCTTGATAACGTCCACGATGATGCCGCATGCCTCGCGGGCCTGTTGCTGGCCGACAAAGCCGCCGTCGACGGCCCGAGCCTGGCCGCGCTCGTCCAGGCCGAGCCCGCGGATGTGTGTGTGCGTGGCCGTCCGCGACTCGCGGCTCGTACCCTTGATCTCGTTGATTTGCACCATGGTCAGCGCTCGTGATGGCGGTGTTGAAATTTCACCGTCGCTGAGCCGCACGGGCCGCTGTTTTGATCCGCGACGCCAACAACACAACACAAGCACAACATGAGCGTTGACCGCGCGCAGAGCTGTCCGCCGGCCGGGCCCGCCGTGGAGCAGACTCCTGCGACGCCGGCGCCGCCGGCCACGGCCAGCGAGGGCGCCAGCAGGCCTGGAAGCCCGCCTACAGAGCCGGGAATCGGCCGGTACTTCGCCCGTCGCAAGCCCAAACCGCGTCTCCCCCAGCGCAAGCGGTCCGTGACCGACGTCCTCGACCTCGCCCCGCTCCAGTCGGCCCCGCTGACCGCTGTCCCCGCCGCCACGGTCCACAGAGAGGACCTCCGCATGCTGTACCACGTCGTCTGCAATTCGCGCCGATTGGTGGTGGTGTGCGGTGCCGGCATCTCAGTGGCTGCCGGCATCCCCGACTTCCGGTCCACGACGGGCCTCTTCCAAACCCTCAAGCAGGAGCTCGGCCTGAAGCGCAGCGGCAAGGACATGTTCGATGCCAGCGTGTACGAGAGCAGCGACTCCACTGGCAACTTCCACGCGACCATCCAGTCGCTCCACGGCCTCTGCCGCGACGCCTCGCCGACGCCCTTCCACCGGCTCCTCGACGAAGTGGCCAAAGACGGGCGCTTGTTGCGCCTCTACACCCAGAACATCGACTGTCTCGACACCGACCTGCCACACCTCGCGACGCGTGTGCCCTTGGTGCAGCCGTGGCCGCGGGCCGTACAGCTTCACGGCACCATCGCAAAGATGAGCTGCACGCGGTGCCACTGGACAGGCGAGCTTGATCCGTCCCTGTTCAGCACCGACGAGGTACCAGAATGCCACGAGTGCTTGGAGCTGGACGGCGTGCGCCGGATAGCAGGCAAGCGGGCTCAGGGCATTGGCCGGCTTCGACCCCGTGTTGTGCTGTACAACGAGCCGAATCCAGATTCGGAAGCTATCGGCAACGTGACCGCCGCCGACCTCGCGGCACGGCCTGACGGCCTCATCGTTGTGGGGACGAGCATGAAAATCCCGGGCGTGAAGCGCATAGTCCGGGAAATGGCGCAAGCTGTCCACGCCGCCCGCGGCGCGTGCGTGTGGATCAATACAGACCGGTCAGCCGAGGTCTTGGCCAAGAAGGAGTTCCAAGGCTGCTTCGACCTGTTTGTAGAGGGCGACTGCCAACTCTTGCCGTCGGTTTTGGCGCAGTATGAAGCAGAGCTAAAGGCGACAGAGCAGCAGAAGGCCGAACGGCGTGCTGCGCGCCCGCCAAAGGCAAAGACCGCCGCTAAGAAGCAGCCGGCGACGCTTACACAGCACTTCAAGGTCGCAAAGGCAGCAACGACCGGCAAGAAGCAGCAGAAGCCTATCAAGCTAGAGGCGCTGACTGCCTCTCCTTAGATTTGTAATGACTCATGACTAATGTACAGTACTTTTCGACAGATCCCCTACTCCTCGTCATATTCTATCTCGTCGTTGGGTTCCTTCGGCTCCTGGCTCTCGCCCCACTGCGTGACGTCGTCAATGTAAGAAAGAATGGTGGCCACTGACTCGGGGTTTGTGGCTTGCAGGGGCAGGAATTGGACCATGCCAAAGTCGTCCACGAGTTGTGAAACCGCCCGATTGAGATCGTGAAACTTTGGGTTCGTGCGAGCGTTGGTTTCATCGGCCAGCAACAGAGGATCTGGGTTCAGGAACCGCTTGAGCTCACGGCGAGGCACTTCCTCTGTCACAAGGTCTGTCTTTGAAAGGATGTTTATGTGTGGGGTCTCGAGATGTATCATGGCCGACATGGCTGAGAGACTTGCAGAGAAAAACTTTGACTTGTCCAACACGAACGGCGCCTCCACGAGGTATGTAGTGCACAAGCGGAAGCCGTGGTGCTGCTGGAGATGTCGCACCAGCGTCGGAAGGACGGGAATGTGTGTGTAGAGCTCGATCTGGCCCGGACAGTCAAAGATCAGATATTCGTCCTCGTAGTCGCCCAGCTCCTCGTCTAGCCAGTCCAGATTATCCATGAGGTATTCGAAACAGTAGAGCAGGCCGCCGTTGGGGCCGTATTCCATTTCTTGCATCACTTCATCCACAGAGATCAGGTCCCGAATGTCCAGCTCGAACTCGTACTCGCCGGGGTCTGCGGCGGGGTCCAGGTTGACGAGATGTGCGCGCCTGCCTATGGCCTGTATGTGCGTGATCATGGCCGCGCAGAATGTGCTCTTTCCGACCCCTGCCGGGCCTAGCACCAGCACTCCGACCCTCGCCATGTTGATGGACGTTGAGCTCGCCACTTTTCGTGCGGCTCACTTGGTAGCGACCGCAGTGGCAAACTCCGTTGGAGGAGACACAAAAAAGAAGAGAGAAGTAAGCAAATACTTTGACGTGCCGCTACTTGCGGCACCAGCATGACGAGCCTTCCGGCTCGAGCTGTATAAATACATCGGTCACGCCGTCTTCGGCGAGACGCCGCTCCACCTTGGTTTTGATCTGTGCGGAATCCGCAATGTCCGTATACTGGATGTGTATCATGCCCCGGATCTTGGAGCCGTCTGCCCAAAACCGTGGCACCGAGTACGACGCCACGCCGGGCGTCACTGAAATGTCGTTCAGAATGTCGCGAACGAGGTACTCCTGATTGTCGTTGAGGGACAGCAACAGTGTGCCAGCACTGGACCGAACGAGGGGGATAGCAGACACAAAGATCATGACAGCAATGAATATGGATGCCAGCGGGTCAAAGCCGTGCCATCCAAAGTACGCTACCATGATGGTGGACGCGATGACACCAACCGATCCCAGCGTGTCTGCGATGATGTGCAGCAAGATGCCTTTCATGTTGTCGCTTGCGCCAGAGTCGTCTCCGTGCGAGTGGGCGTGTGAATGCGCGCCATGGCTGTGTCCGTGTCCATGGCCGTGGCTGTGGCCATGTCCGTGTCCGTGATTAAAGGCAAAAATGCCGACGAGATTCACGGCCAAACCAAGAACAGACACCACAAGCAGCTCCGTAGTGCGCTTGAGCTCAACCGGGTGGGTCACACGCCCAATGGCCTCGACAATGATGCCACCGCTGATTCCAATCAGCAGGAAGCCGTTGGCAAAGCCAGACACCGTTTCTACCTTGCCAAGGCCGTACGGAAACCGGGTTGACGGAGGTAGCTTGGAGAGTATACTTGCCACCAAACCAACCAGCAGTGCGAGGCAGTCGAAAAACATGTGAATAGAGTCTGAAAGCAGACCGAGTGAGTGTGAGAGCAACGAGTAGAGTAGCTGGACAAGCATGAAAGCAAAGTTCAAAAGCAAGAAGTAGAAGATGTTGCGGGTATCAGAATGTGCCAACATCGAGTCCAGGAGACCTAGCTTTTGGCGGCGAATTTTGGTGCGGATGGACTCCTTGCTGCGTTCATCCACAGGGATAAGCACTGTCACAGACGCCAGTAGGGCGTCCAGCTGGCGGACGATGGTTGATCCAAACACATGGCTCAGAGACGCGCCGAGTCCGAGTCCGACGAGAGACCCAATAGCTGCGTTGAAGCGCGTTGCACGCAGGTCTCGGGTGCTGAGGACAAAAACGCCTGCTGAGCCCGAAGCAATGAGCAGAAGCGTCCACTGGTCTGTTGGTGCGTGTGACGACGACAGAAGACCAGGGGCCAGCAAGATCAAACCCAGCGCCAGCGCTAGGGGTGGTGCCACTGAGAAACTTCGTTGACTGAACAAGTAAGCGGCTACGGAGCCTGTCAGGAACCCGAGCAGAGCATTCAGAGGCTCGCCGGTCCAGAGATCGTAGCAGAAGCAGAGCACAAAGTAACCAGCGGTGAGCCAAGCCGGGGTCGGGACCTTTTTTGGCAGTGTCGTCAAAGAGTCCGCCGCTGCCATGACTGCCGGTACGGCTGCCAAGTTGGCGGCAGACAGGACAAAGGATGTGGTGCGAACGGCACCCAGAGCGCTGCTGCTGTAGAAGAGACAGAGCAAAGCGGCCGCAAAGTCGATCGTCAACCGCTGCTCCCTCCCAAGCGCTGAAGAGGTTGTGCTGCGAAGGCCCAATAGGCGGACCAGCCCGGCTATGAGCAGCACGATGCCCGTGACCGTGGTGGCTGTCAGTAGCTGTGGAAACACCACGAACTGTTTGGCTGCGATCTCGGTGGCCAACAGTGCTGTCGGAAGCGACACAAAGGTAGGGATGCTCTCAAACAGGCTGTTGAAGAGCGACGCCTCCTCGTCGCGCTCAGTCGGTTCGGACGTCGACACATAGTGATCGCTGTAGCTGTGTGAATGGCCCGTGCAGTTTGAGCCAGACTCGTGGGTCTCAGGGTCGGCCACAGCGGCCCCTGACTTGTCCATCCGATCACGCGGGTGCGGCTGCTCGCTCCGCAGGGTGTGCTTGTGGAAGTCGGACAAGAGCTCGGGGACCGAGTGCAACCCCCAACTCGGGCTCAGGAGCGTCTGTGCATCACGCGCAGCCGAGACGTCTGGGCTGCCAGCCGTCTCCACGGCTACGGTGTCGTCGATGGACGGCGTCTGGACGTGCAAAACGGGCGCCGTCAGCGCCCTGTGGTCCCCCATCGCCGCGTCGAGTGACTTTGGTCCGGACGCCTCGAGAATTTCACTGACGTCACTGCCCGCGTGGTCACGTGACGCGCCGCCGCGGTGCCACCGGCACCATAACCATCCATAACCATCCATAACCATCCATAACCATCCATACCCATCCACAGCCATCCATAACCATCCTGCCATCCATAACCATCCATAACATCCATAACCCATCCATTATCTATGCTAGTTCATGCGTTTGCCTCGTTGTCTGCGCGCCGGGCGGCCTCTGCCCGCTCGATGTGCTCGCGCCGGCGCCGCTCCTCGCGCTGCCACCGCTCGTAAACGGCCGGGAACAGCGTGCCAACGTACAGCACAAACAGACGCTGTCCTGTCTCGTACGGCGTCCACTGCTGCGCCGGCGGCGGCGCGTCAGGCCGATCCTCGGGGTCCGGGACAGCGTGAGGCAGCTGTCGCGTCATCTCATTGAACCGGCGTTGAGCCTCGTTGTACCACCGCCCCACCAAGCCAGACTGGTACAGCAGAACGCCTACCACCAAGCCTAGCCCGACCAGGATGTACGGCGGATTGTTCGAGTCGAGGAAGAACACCCATACAAACAACCCAACTCGCAGTGCCGTGGCGCCATACTGGTGCAGTAGCTCGGCTGCTCGCTCGGGGGCCAGCGCCCGGCGGTCCGCGGTCAACAACCTCACGCGTTCGCGCACGGCCGCCAGGAGCGCTTGGAACAGGGCCGTGGGGTCTTGCAGCGGCACGCCGGCCGCCACAGCCGCAGCCTCGAACCCGCCGGCGCCCGCTCTGTTCTGAGCGGCGGTGTTGCTTTCCCAGGCCGCAGGCGTGGTTATGCGAGGAGGATCAGCAGCCGTCGGCTGCCTGACAGCTTGCAGTAGCTGAGGGGGCGTGACGGCGCCAAAAGTCGACTGAAGGCTGGCCACCGCTGTCGGCGAGAGCGCTAGCGCTCGCTGGCCGCCAGCGACGGTCACCTCCATTGTCTGATGTTTTGCGACTATCGCCTCATCGCCACCTCGAATCACGGCGAAGGCGTTGTCCGTTTCCAGGCCGGCCGTGTCCTTGCCCTTGCCTTTGTCGTCGCAGGCTGGCGCAGACGCTGCCTCGTCGCGCGGGACGGTGGTGAAGAAGTCGTCCTCGACTCCGCTCTCGGTGTCTGTCGACTGTGGCGAGGTGTCGGCAGGCTCTGGCTCTGCGGGTCTGTCCGTGGGCGGCACCTCCCTGGCGACGGGGATCTCGACGGTGCGGGCAGACACCCAGCGGCTGAGCAGCGAGTCGCGCCGGGGGACGGCAGACGAGACGGCCGTGGGTGCCACTGGGTGCGCCGGCCCGGGCGCGACCGGCTTGAGCACGTAGTGGAAAGTGACGGTGGCCTCGTCGGTTTCCTGGACGGCAGATGCTATGGTGGCCGTGTCCTCGAGGACACGGCCGCGGTAGATGAGGCGCTGGCGCTCGGGGACGACGTCCGACGAGTGCGACTGCTGGATTTCGTGCTTCAGGTCGGCGACACGGGCGGTGCCAGCCAGCTGGTACTCTGTCCGGGTGAGGTCTGTGGCGATCGGGCAGCTGATCCGGATGGTTATGGCCCGCGGGCCGTCGCCCATGAGCGCGTCCATTGTATTTGCCACTGGCGGTCGGTGCTGGTACGTCGGGGGGTCCCAGCTGCTTACGTGTGCGGGCGGTGTGCTGCTGACGTCAGCACACCAGCCACGCGTTGCCCCGGGCAACGCCGCCCCGTTTCGGGTGTGGCAAAGCTTTACCCGGCTGTGGCTGGTGCCGGCCCGACCCTCCGCCTGGCGTTTTCGCAGCAAAAAAACCCAGGCCCAGCCAAACGTCCAACGGTCGCATCATGTTAACCACCGCGGTGAGACGTGCACAGTGCACAGGCGGCGCCACGGCCGGGGCCCGCGCCGTGTGCACGCGGACGCTCGCGCTGGCAGGCCCACGGCGGCCGCAGCGCCCCCTGGCACGGCTCCCGGCCCAGGGGCGCTCCATCATAGACTTCATCAAGACGACCCTCGGCATCGAGGAGGCAGACCCGCTCACAAACCCGACGCCCGAGAACCGGTTCCACGTCTGGGACAGCTCGCCGAGCCAGGAGCTCCGCACCCGGGCCGCCTACATTAAGGCACGCGGCAAGTGCCCCGTCACCGGCAAGAACATCGCCTACACGTGTCCCATATCGGGTATCCCCACACACCACTCGCGCGACGCCTGGGAGGCCGACACCCGGTATCACGAGGAAAAGATTTACGACAAGCTCAGGAAGGTCAACATCTACGAGCACGACCTCCGCAGCGGCCGCGAGTTCCCAGAGTTTGACTTCCCTCAGTACCAGGACCCGGACCGCACCGTCAACATGGCGTCGTGGGACACGCTGCTCTACACGCGCCAATTCTACTCCATGGACACAGAGTTCCAGCTGGCAGCCGTCACCAAGATGCTGTCGTACCCCATGACCATTGCATCGGTGCTCTACAAGTACTCGCCCTACAACCTCCGTCCCAACGGGCCCCTCACGCTGGAGGGCCTCAAGTCGCTCGCGGCGCTCCGCTACACGCTGTACCCCTACGACCGGAGCCGGCCGTGGCAGGACCGCCCCATGCGGATCTTCATCCTCGGGGCCCGCGCCGAGAGCCAGCTGCCGCCGCACGTGTGGAAGCAGCTCAGCTACCTGTTCCCGTACACGAACTTCCAGCTCAACTTCATTGGGCCCGAGGCCAACTACGACCGCCAGAAGCGGCAGTACGTGTACTCGAGCCGGCCGGTGATCGACCGGATCGACCCGCAGTTCAGCTGCGCGTACTACACCGACTACTTCCACGTCCTTCACGAGGCGCAGGATTTCATGCCGTACGACCCCTATCTGGACGTGTTCTTCCTGTTCCACCCGGGCCTCGGCGCGCCCGAGGCGATGGACCAGTGGGAGAAGACGCTGCCGGGGCTGCTCGAGTCCAAGTGCGCCGTGTTTGCGACCGGGTTCCACGAGGCCGACTCGGTGCGGGACTGGGAGTGGCTGCACAACAAGTTTGACGGCCACTTTGACGTGCTGTTTGACCGGCGGTCCAACCTGTTTGGCAGCACCAAGTGGGAGCTCAACGACCTCAACCCGTCCGAGGTGTACGAGTTCAACCAGCAGATACTCGGCTTCCGTGGCAAACGCTACCACGCCATTCCCAAGTAGGTCGGGACCCATCTTGTACATACAGTGTATATAAATGACGCGTCTGCGGTGGCAGACCATTGCACTATGCGAGATATCACGCCATTGCCGCGACGGCCACGAGACGCTGTTGCCCGTGCCCGTGCTACATTCGAGGTGACGCCGTCCACTGTGTAGACGACCGTTGGGCGGCACGTGACTTGCTGTTTCAGGCAAGCAGGCCCGACAGGGGCCGGTGATGTCATAGTAGGCCGACCCCCCATTGGGCTTATCAACCCTATCAGCGTCCGCGAACACATTTTTCACAACGATCGGCCCAGCGGTTTGTCACACATACACACTCGGGCTATAAGAGTCGGACCACCGCCAGGCCGCTGCACACACACACAACACGCCAGCCATGAGAGCGTCTATGATTGCCCTTCGCACGCCGCTTATCCGGTTCCTCGGAAAGCGCACCCACGGTGAGTAGCATTCGGTCCGGGCGGCCAGAGCGGTACTTTAGCGGGAGTTGGCGGCCGACGGAGGGTTGAAGCGCTCGAGGAGCGCCACAGGACGCGGCCGTGCCACCGAGCGCGGCGTTAAGCGCCCTGCCTCCGGCCCGTGCCGCCGGGCGCGGGCGTAAGCGCCCTGTCGCCGGTGACGCGGCCCGGGTTGAGCGCCACCGTGCCCGGGTCGCCGGATTTAAGCGCCACCGAGCGGGTCCCGATTAAGCGCCACCGAGCGGCCCGATTTAAGCGCTGGCCTACCCGTTTAGTGCCCGCGCCGCCTACCCGTTCAGTCCCTGCGCCGCCTGCCCGTTTAGCGCCCGCGCCACCGTTTAGCGCCCCGCACAACCGCCGCTAACGCAGCTCCCTCCGTGGACCACACGCCGCAGCCGCACCCCATGGCGCCGTCCAAGGAGCTGCCGACGTCGTTCGCCCAGTACAGAAAGAACGCGCAGCAGCACGGCCCGCTGGGCCAGACGGCGCGGTCCAGCGGCAGCAGCGGCAGCGCGTCGGGCGCCGCCGCCGGCGACTTCGTGCCGCGCTCGCAGCTGCCCAAGCGGTACCAGTACCCAGCCGTGTCGGAGCTCGAGATGGCAAACATCATGTCGGGCGGAGCGGAGGTCGTGTACTCGTGAGCAGCGAGCTCTACCACGATTACGACCCCGGCACGACGCAAAAAAGAACTACTGGCTTTGGTGTTTGTTAGAATAGACTGTTTGCTGTTTCGAGTGGCCTGACTCTCGCCTCGCCGGCAACATCGAGTGTCTCGCCGGCCTGTGCGTCATCGCGCGGTGTGCGCGAGTTTATTTTCGCATCGCGGCATGCATCGCGCAACGGCGAGTTTGTTTTGGCATCCTGGCCGATGTAGGGTTAGGGCCGCAAGACCGACATAGGGTTAGGGACGGCCGCCCAGGGTTAGGCCATTGGCGGCAGGCGACATTGCCACTCACACACAACATGGACCACAACCCGGAGCGCTGGGGCCGTCCGCGGGACGACGTGTACGGGCGGTACGAGGCAGACAGCGGCAAGATGCCCACGGTGCACACGCAGTCGCCGTCGATCACCGGCACGTCGGTGATTGGGCTCAAGTTCGACAAGGGCGTCATCCTCGCCGCCGACAACCTCGCGGCGTACGGGTCGCTGCTGCGCTTCACGGACCAGGAGCGGCTGCTGCCGGTCGGCACCAATTGCGTGATCGGGGCCGGCGGCGACATCTCGGATTTCCAGCAGTTGCAGCGGACCCTCGAGCAGCTCGAGATTGACGAAAACTACGAGAACGACGGCCACACGCTGCGCGCGCCGCACGTGTTTGAGTACCTGGCGAACCTGTTCTACAACCGCCGCAGCAAGCTGGACCCGCTGTGGAACGCCGTGCTGGTGGCGGGCCTGGGCGACGACAGCAAGCCGTTTTTGAGCTACGTCGACATGCTGGGGGTGACGTACTCGGCGCCGACGATCGCGACGGGGTTCGGCGCGTACCTGGCGGTGCCGCTGCTGCGCAAGGTCGCCGAGACGGAGGAGCAGGCGGCGCAGCTGACCGAGGCCGAGGCGCGCAAGGTGGTGGACGAGTGCATGAAGGTGCTGTTTTACCGGGACGCGCGGTCGCTCGACAGGTACTCTGTGGCGACGGTGACGGCGGCGGGCGTGCGGCTTGAGAAGGAGCAGCGCGTCGAGAACCAGAGCTGGCGGTTTGCGAGCGGCATCCGGGGCTATGGCACGCAGGTGGCGTAGGTAGTCACATGAGCAATAGACGTCACATGACCGCTGTCACATGATCAGTTAACTCTGGCTGTCACGTGCCGTACCTGCGGCGCCTAATTTCCTTCCATACATAATAGAACATTCCACGCTGTAAGGCGGCTGTCTTAGGGGAAACTCCATCAAAAAGGGTGGGGTTGATTCCAGCACACACGGCTCACCACACCGGACACAAAGGCGCCCCTCGGCACCCGGATTCCGGAACTGGCATCCTCCTAGGGCTGGCGCACCCCCGTCCCAGCCCCCTCTCCGCGACAGGCCGGGCCCCTCACCGCCTCGTGCCTGCCGTCCCACCCCGACAGCAACCCCCCAGGCAGCATTGGAGACGGTTCCCGGCCCGTCCACGGGGCGGCCGGCGGCCTTCCAGCTCGTGGTGCTGGGCTCGTCGGGCGGCCCCGTAGACCGCCACACATCGTCGTATCTCGTCAAGTCCCACGGTGCCGCCTTTGAGGACCGCTGCTTCATCTCGATCGACGCCGGCACCCTCCTGGCCGGCCTCAGCGACGTGCTCGACACCCACACCCCGGCCACAAACGGCATCTCCGACCCGTCCCCGTCCGACGCCGCCTGCGCCGCCTCCGGCGCCGGCCCGCGAGCGGGCCCTTCCGCGGCTGCTCCCGACCCTGTCGGCTTCGCCCCGTCCCGCCTGACCACGTTCGGCCCCGGTCTGAGACACGACGACCGCCTGCACCGCGCAGCGCGCCACCCGTTCGGCACGGGCTTGCCGTTCAGGCGCACCGCCGCCAACGCATCGCATGTGCTCAAGCGACTGGTGTCGTGTGTCTGCATCACCCACGCCCACCTCGACCACATTCTAGGCATTGTCCTCAACTCGGCCGCGCTCACGGCCCGCGACCCCATGCCGCTGGCCGGCCTGCCAGCCACCATCAACGTCATCAAGGAAAACATCTTCAACGGCTTCATCTGGCCGAATCTCACCAACGAGGGTCTCAATCCGGCAAATATCATACACCTGCGCCGGTTCTGCGAGCGCGACTACCACCCTGTGGCCCTTAATCTCTCGGTGTGCCCGTTCCCCATCTCGCACGGCCAGTCTCAGAGCCTCATCAACCCCGAGCTGCCGACCCCGAGCGCGCCTCAGGACGAGGTGTCTGCGGCCCACGTGCGGGCTACGACCATCAGACGTCTGTCTGTTGCGTCGGGCATTGGCGACCCGTGCTCGCCGCGCTCGTCTCTCAGCTCTCAGAGCCCCCGCCACCCGTCTGTCGCGGGTGACAAAATATTCTACCTCTACCCGCCCAGCGACCGCAGAGGCTCGGGCGCCTCCGCCAAGGTCTCGCCAACCGACACGGGACCGGCTTCATCGGGCCTTCTATACCCCCACGACTCCCTGCGACCGCCCGAGCCCGCTAGCGACACACCAGAGCTCTGCGGGTCTGGACAGTGGCCGGAGCGGCGGCCCAACGTGCACGGACGGGCGTCTGTCGCGACGTCCGCACCGATCAGCGGCGCTTCGCGCGGCATCGTGGGCGTATCCGGTGACGTCGACAAGGACGCTCCCGGTATCGAGGCGGCCCATGGGCCGTCATCAGGCTCGTACGTCTTGTCATACCAGAGCACAGCCTACTTCATCCGGGATGAAATCACAAAACACGTCATGCTGATATGGGGCGATGTCGAGCCGGACACGATCTCGCTTCAGCCGCGCAACGCCCCTGTGTGGCTGGAGGCGGCGTCGTTGCATCGCCAGGGCCACCTGCGAGCCATTCTCATTGAATGCTCCTACCCGTCGCCACACTCAGACAACCTGCTGTTTGGCCACTTTGCGCCCGGCCACCTTGTGGACGAGCTGTGCTTCTTTGCGCGAGAGGCACAGAGCGACCTTGCCACGCTGACCGTGGTGATCACACACGTCAAGGACTGCCTCACAGACGACGAGGACCCCAGGGCCCTCATAGTCGAAGAGCTGCGATCAACGCTACAAAAAAAGGGCCTCCGGTGCCATGTGGATGTCGCCGTGCCGGGCAAAATAATGTTCTTTTAGCAAGCAAATATTACATTCTACACCAGATTGTAGTCCTCAGCGCGAATGGCCACGCGCTTTGCGTACGGCACGGACGAGTCGGGCTCCGCGGCCATCGAGATGCCTGTCACGTCCACGCCGCCAAACACCTGCGCCGGCTCGTTGATCTCGAACGTGACCTGCATGGGGAAGAACTCGTCCTCGGCGTCTGCCTCGGCGGAGAACTCAAAGCTGCGGTTGGCGGAGTCGTCGCCGGGCTTGATCTCGGGGATGATCCATTCAAGATGGTCGTCAAACTGGTCCCACGTCAGCCCGCTGTCAGCCACGTGCGCATTGCTCGACACCAGCGGGATCGTCACGACCACGTTTTGGAGGGTCTCTTGGAAGTCCTCGGCCATCTCATACTCTAGGGTTACGTCAAAGAAACCGGGATCCGACCGCGCCAGCCACGCCGTGAAGGTGATTGGAACGAATCGGGCTGCGTCGGCCTCTGATGAGCTGGTGAGCTTCCACCGCAGCAGAGCAAGCTGCTGGTTGTTGCTGGGGAACCCGCGCGATGCGTCGCGCAGCCCAATGACCTTTTCGCGCGAGAATAGTGCCTTGTCGACGTTTGGATGCGTCTTGTACTGGGTCCGGCCGTCGGTCTGCGTTGCAATGCGGATCTTGGTGAGGTTGGGGTCGGCAATGCGGAGCTGGAGGTCACCTTTGACCTCTGCGCTCTGGATCGTGCCGTCGCGACCAAGGGCCGCAGTAACGTGCTCCGTGACCTCGATGAGGATGCCGTCGTTGGCCGGCTGCTCTGGCGCCGCCGGAGCGCGCGAGTTGTAGGCCTGAGCGCGGGCCTGCGCCGCGCTGAGATGGCCGGCAGAGACTCTGTCCGCCAGGGGCAGGGCCTCGGCAATGCCTATGTCTTGTTTAACAGCCTCGTACGACGAGCGCGCCTTCCTGCCAAGCTGGAGGCCCTTGCCACGGGGCGCAGAACGCGTCTTCTTTGGTGCAGACGAGTCGTCGTAGTCGTAAGTGGTTTCCACAGCGGGCTGGGGGGTCGGAATGGAGGGCCGGGTCGGCATCGAGCCCATGCCGGGGATACCGCCGCCGCCCGATCCGCCGCGCTTTGCTGCCTCGCGACGCTGCATCTCGAGCTGTTTTGCACGCCGCTTGCGCTCCTCTGTCGCCTCGAGCTCCTTGTTGCGCTCAATGATCTCCTGGATCTTCTCCTCGTGGGACTCCATCTCGAGGAAGGTGCGAACCTGAGCGAGCGACAGGTTCTCGCGGTAGCCAAGGGTCACGACCTCGTCGAACGCGCTGAGGAGCTCAAAGCAGTTTCGCAGGATCTCGCGCTCGTCCACGACACGCACCAGCGAGGTCACGACCTGTGCCAGCAGACGGAGCGTGTCGAGGTCCTGGAGGATGTTGCTTTGCCGGTTGGTGATGAGCACGATGTAGAGCTCCTCGAGCGGCTGGTAGACGTACCGGACGCTCTCGTCCTCGACAACGGTATGCTGGGTGCCCTGCTGCATCAGCTTGGGCAGCGAGGCCAGCAGGAGGGCCGCCCGGTCCTTGTGCATGTCACGGAACTGCCGTGACAGGATGGCCTTGCCACCGCGCGTGCAAATACTCGCTGCCAGTACGGCCTGTGTCAGTCGACGCGTGTCGGGGGGCCGTCTACGTGTCCGCCGGGTCCAATGGTACCCTGGCGAGCCTGCTGGCGCGCGCCGGTCGCGCTGGCCGCCCGTTCTGGCCGTCCGCCACTCACCATGATGCTGTGCCAGGTGTCACTTTTTCGACGTCGTGGTGTCCCAATTGGCGGGCCCTAACCCTGGTGGGCCTAACCCTGGTTCCAGAAAGGGGAGGCCCAACCCGGGTTGCCGAAAAGAGAGACCCTAACCCAGTTCCGAAAACGGAGGCCCTAACCCGGGTTCCAGCTTACGCCCTAACCCTGAAATTGGAGAATGGAGGCCCCTGACGCGGGGTTCAAGAAATGGGGGACCCTGACTGAGGTGAGACGTTTGCCCTACCGGATAAACGAGCGCCCTAACCCTATCCCAAAACGTCAGCCCTAACCCTGTCCTAAATTGTCCACACTAAAGCCCTAACCCTGTCCCCGGATCGTGACCCTAGAGTCCTAACCCTGTCCCCAGATTGAGACCAAAGCCCTAACCCTCCCAACCCTAACCCCACCCTCTGTTTTCCCCTGACGCGTCGCCACGGAAACGCGGGCCACCATCATGACGACAGCCGACGACGCCGGCGGGCGTCGGACGAGCACGGCCACCAAGGACCAGATCCTCCAGCTCGAGCGGGAGCTGGCCGAGTTCCAGGCGTCCTCCCGGGAGCTCGAGCAGGAGCTCGAGGCCGAGATTGAGGCGGCCGAGCAGCGCCAGGCCACCCTAGAAGTCAGCATCCAGCACCTCCAGCTCGACGTCCAGGAATGGCGCGGCCGCTACGCCGACCTCCAGCGCGAGAGCGCCGCGACGCAGGCGTCCCTCCAGCGCGAGATCGCCTCCCTCCGCGAGGCCCACAAGCTCGCCACCCAGCGGCTGCGCGAGACCGAGATGGAGAACGACGACATCGGCCGTTCCGAGCGCATTGTCCAGTCGTCGCTCGCAGAGGTCGAGGCCCGCTACAACGAGTCTCTGGAGCGGATCGCCATGCTGGAGGCCGAGGTGGCGTCCCGCGACACCCTCGCTGTCGAGCTGCAGCGGACGCGCGACGAGCTCCGAGACACAAAGGAGGAGCTTGCCGTGACCAACCAGCGCCTCGAGACTCTTCTCGCCACAGGACCCGTAGACGTTGACCAGGACACACCAGACTTGGGACGCCTCTCGCGGAGCAGCAGCAGGGTATCTGGCATCTCGGCAATGGACCGTCGTGCCAGCGTGAGCTCCACCGCAACACGCGGAATGACGGCGTCCAAGTCGCTTCGCAAGATTCACGGCTTGCGAGAACACATCACCAATATGCAATCGACGTTTGCTAACGTCAAGAGCTCGCTTCCCATGCCGGTCACTCCAACAAAGTCTCCAATGCCAGCGGCTTCGCCGCGAACCTCTCCAGGTACACCAGTACCGGCCTCTTCAGACCGCACTATAACTGCCATTGCGAACGGTACGCTGGCCACTCCTAGCGACACGGGTCGTCGGCTCTCTGACAAGGAGAACCGGCCACGCGCCGGATCAGATGCCAGCGCTGGAAAGTCTTCTCCGCCACGGTCCAGCATCCCAGTCGCAACATTCCGTGCGTCGCCGTCTACAGGCACTATGACGCAGAGCGACTACTATGATACCAGCCAGTTCCCTCTGACTCCGGTGGACGCTGCTAAGCGCCGGCCACAGAACCGCAGCGTGAGTTCTAGCACAGACGACGACGCAAATGCCCAGCTCCATCCCAGTGAGCTCTATGGACGCAGCCAGAGCGCACTGGCCACGCGTCACCCCGACCAACCCAACCGGCCACAGCCAGCCAACGGGTTTCGTCACCAGCGCTCTGTGTCGTCTGGAGGCAAGTTCTGGCGGCGCAAGTCTGTGGCCAAACCGCTTCTAGAGACGATCGAGGGCTCGCCTGGAGATAAGCAATCGTCCAGCACACTTCGGCCCAAGAATCGGTTTGCTCTCCTGAACTCGCGGCAGGGTGTTGGCCACGGACGACGGTTTTAAAGATGATGAAAGAGGAAACTAGTTTAATAATGCTCATGAGACCACGAATTATATATTATGATGTACAGTGGCAATAAATATTCAGCCGACGAGTACGAGGCACGCGTCGACTGCGGCGCCGACTCGCCCCTCGGTCTCACGGACGACGTCCTCCACTACCTCTCTGTCCAGGACGGGGAACATTTGGTGGAGGGTGTCGACAATGTTCTTTCTCTCCTGTTGCAGAAGCCGCTGCGCTTCATACTCCTCCGCTGACACCTGCCGCGCAGCGCTTTCTTCTGGCGAGATGTTCTGCTGACCGACAGGCTGCCTGGCGGAAGGCGGCGGCCCGTGCGTCGGTCCATGGGCCTGGCCTTGTTGCAGCGGCTGCTGGCCCTCCCTTGGAGGTTCGTGAGACGCGCTGGGACCCTCCTCGCCTGGCTCAAAGATGCGAGCGACACCCTTGAACGGCGCTGCGAGAATGTCTGCTGTGTTGAGCAGCACAGAGGACGGAGTGGCGCCGTCAGAGGCTGGAAGAGGCGACCGTCTGCGCTCTGGTGTGGCAGGAGGTTGACCCCGATGCGCCTCCGTAGGGAGGGAGAGGGATGGCGCGGCGTCGACCGATATATTTTTGACCGACTCTTCGAGCTGGCGCTCGTACTCTTCGTCAGCAATGCTGAGGGATCCTTTGTCGAGAGTCTCAACAAACGCGATAGCACCTTGCAGCGAGCTGAGGTAGTAACCAGCTTCGCCGTTCAATCGGTCGGGTTCGCGGAATCTCTGAATGTAGTTGACATTCGAGATAAGGTCTGGCGGCTGCGCTCGCAAGAGCACGTAGATAAGTATGGGGAGAAACTGGTCAGCGGATTCTTCCGACGCGGTTCGGCGAAGCAGGCCGAATATCACCTTGCAGCAGTTGAGGACGCAGATGACCTTGTCACGCGGCGCTCTGTAATTGTTGATCTTGAGCAGCTCATCGCTCGCCAGGCGAACAAATGCGTCGCCATTTTTCAGGAACCTGTCGGGCACATCAAGATGACGGCCCTCTAGCCACGACCATATCCGCATCTTATCAGCGAGAACACGGTCGCGGATGCAATCTTCTTCATGGCTGTCGTCGCGGCGTTCGGGCTGGATCTCAGGAGAGAAACATTGCGAGTAGAGGCGGTTCATTATGAGCTTCTCCATGCCTTCTTTTGCATTTGCAAACTGTGTGTCTGACATCTCCCGAAATGGGTCGCAGCCCGCCATCTTTGGCTCTATGAAGTTCTTGAAGTCCGTGATGAGCCGGACCTGCTCGTTTACCGTCCATTGCCGACGCCCGAACTCGGTCAGGAAGCTTTTGAGGTAGCGAGCGACAGGATCCGCTCCCTTGTGACGCAGCTGCTCCAGGAACCGCTGGAAGTCGAACGGACGGTCCTCTTGCTGCCGCTTCTTGCCTTCCTTCGGAGGCACGGGCGGGCCCTTCTCGCTTTCTTGCACTGGCGTGGCAGAGACGGGCTCGTCGGCCTTCTCTGAGGTGACCTTGTTAAGCGGATCGAACTCAGCGAGGATGGACTGCATCTTGTCGGGCTTGGCCGTGTGCGGCGGTCCAAGGCCGACGGGCTGGCTGTAGGCCGAGTCGTACGCCACCTTGCCTGGCGAGGCGGTGCCCTGGCTGGGGTGGATGTGCGTAGGGTGGATTATGGGGCTGTTCTTGGCCGAGCTGGCCCTTGACTTGGGGGATTTGGCGGTCACGGGCGAGGTTGGCAGCGGTTTGTTGGTGCGGGGCTCTGATCCATTAGAACAGCTGTCGGCCCACGGATTGTCCTCCAAGGCGGTGTCGCCAGGAGCCGGGGAGATTGGCGGCCCGGCCTCGTCTGCTTCCCTCGCCATGGCTGCGCTGAGGTGAGCAAACGTCCAGATCAGTCGTGGCGTTGGAGGTCGGTCGTAAATGCACGAGCGCCGCATGTGCGGAATTGTGGTGGCGGCCGTCGGCGACGGATGGGCAGAGGGCGGTCAAATAGAGGAGAAATGCCAGCGGATCGAGCCGTTTGTCGCTCGTCGCGGCCCTGACTCGAGCGACAGCGTGTTCTTCAGCGTGTCTGGCGCACGCTTGAAGCTGTATAGCTCTGTCCTCGGTCTGCGGGTGCCCTTCACACCACAGCCGCTGCGGACAAAAACAGGGTGGCTGCTGTTCAACGGCGAGCTGTACTCGCCGTCCGTGCTCGGCAACGACGCCCGGTGGCTGGCAGAACGGTTCGACGCCTCGGACTCGGTCGTGCCCGTCCTCCAAAGCTTGCAGGGCGAATGGGCGCTAGCTCTGTACAGAAATGGCCAGCTTTGGTTCGGCCGCGACGCTATCGGCCGCCGGAGCCTGTGCTATGCCAGCCTCGATAGTGGCATTGTCGTGTCGTCCGTCGCGGACCCGGATTCAGGGTGGCATTGGCGGGAGGTGGCTGGCGGACAGGTATGTTGCTACGACCTCTCGGCAAACAGCATGACTGAATACACACTCGAAAAGCCGTCATGCTGGACGGTGTCGCGGGACCTCAGATGCGGGCCTCTCGAAAGCTACTTGTCTCGGTGCGATGCGCTGTTGACCAACGCGATCCGAGCCCGGGTGCTGCATTTGCCACCGGGCAGACAGGCCATAGGCGTGCTGTTCTCTGGCGGACTGGATTGCACGATACTGGCACACTATTGTGCACGGGTGCTGCCTCCAGGGGCCGTGATTGACCTCGTGAATGTGGCCTTTGAGAATCCGAGAAAAGGCGGGGGCTACGATACACCAGACCGTGTGCTCAGTCGTCGCTCCTACGCAGAGCTCGCAGCTTTGTGTCCTCGCTTTCGCCTCATCGAAGTGAATGTGTCGTATACTGAATGTCTCGAGCACCGTCCCCTCGTACAGCGTCTGATCTGGCCCAAGGCCAGTGTCATGGACCGTGACATCGCTATCGCATTCTACTTTGCAGCCCGAGGCCAAGGCGTGGTGTGGACAGGCACTGATATCGCTGGCCAGGAAGCCGTTGCCACTGAAGCCCGCGTCCTGCTCTCGGGACTGGGTGCCGACGAGCTGTTTGGTGGCTACACACGGCACACATCCGCATTCAAGCGTGGCGGTGTGGAGTCGCTCGCGAGCGAACTCCAGCTGGACTTTGACCGACTTCATGTCCGCAATCTTGGCCGCGACGACCGTGCAGCTACCACATGGGGCCGCGAGCTCCGGTACCCGTACTTGGACGAGGAGTTCGTCTCTTTCGCCATGGCCGTCCCGCTGAGCCTGAAAGTTCACGGCGACCAAAGCACGCCAGAACATCTAATGACCACAAAGTATTTGCTCCGTGAACTCGCGCGGCGAGAGGGACTAGTTCAGGTGGCTGAGGAACGAAAACGGGCCATCCAGTTCGGAGCTCGCAGCGCAAAGATGGAGCTGGGCTCTGGCAAAGCTCGCGGAACGGATGAATTGTAACATAGATATGCGCCGCTGATGACGAACGATACTTCTGACTGCTAGTAATGGTTTAGCCGGAGTTGGACCTCCAGCACGGCATAACTCTAGCCAGTGGAGACCTTAAAGGCAAGTCTGAGGCGCCTCACGATAATAGATTGTGTACTACTTTGAAGCAGAACTGGGATCAGGCTGTCAACATATAGTCGACGTGATTGTCTGGGCACCTGACGTACTACGAAGCTGGGCCAGAGATGAGAGTCTGTGGAGACAATGGAGCCATTCGGTATCCTACCACTACGGTTTGCCGTGCCACCCAGAAGCGCCCTAAGCCGACTCCTCAGCACGCTTACTTGCACTCTGGGACCTATTGCGATGAAGCCATAGTGGTATCATATTATAGTTTGCCGTTGCCACATCGATGCTCCTTGATCAAACACACCCTTCAGCACGGTATGAGGCACGCACCTTGATTTGCAGTCTGAGGTTGTCTCTGAATACTAGTCGGCTCAAACTTGGTGCAATCGCAGAGACTTCAAGGCTGGACCCGACGCTGAAACTAAATTTCATCGTGGTTTGAGCAGAATGATCATTCACAATCGACTTCGAGTAGAGTGACCTCCCGCCGCCCTCTTGACTGACTGTAACGAACTGTGAGATATTGTTCCTGAGGCACAGCTGCTAGCGGAATACAAAGCTTTGAGTAGTACGACGATAAGAGCTAAATCGCAGACAGTCATAAGGACACATCGTAGCTGGCGATCAGGCCTGGTGACCGCCACATTGGTGACTTCCAACAAGGCCATGCTTCGGGCCAATTTCAGTGAAGGGGATACACTGCCGAAAGGCTTAGGAAACTAGTGAGGTGGACAACAGACTTGGTGTTGAAGGCACTGCCGAATGGCTTAGGAAAGTGCCGAACAACGGATTCGGTTGAAGGACATTGATGAATGGCTTAGGGATCGGTGCAGTGAACAACAGACTTGATGTTGAAGGCACTGCATGGCTTAGGACTGGTGCCGAACTAAGGACTTGGTGTTGAAGGACATGGATGATGGCTTAGGAATCGGTGCAGTAAACAACAAACTGGTGTGGCTGTAGTCCCGGCTGACCGCTGCAGCAAACAAGTACTGTGGTAGCCAAAATTCAGAACAGCCCGTGTAGCACTTGACTACCCCTTGCCACCGGCCACCGCAACAGTTTGCGCTACGTAACGCATGTGCGTTACGCCCAAAGCCGAAATGAGCCCAAATCGGCGGGTGCGTCGCGACTCGCACCTACGGACGTGACAAAGGCGGGGACAAACGTGGCGGAGTCTAGCAACCTGGCCACAATGGTGTCGAGCAGGCGAACCCGGATCCTGGCCCTAACGGCGCTCAGCCTCTGCATCGGGCTCCTCCTGTTTGCCTACCCGCGCGGCCAGCAGGAGGCCAGTCGCTTCATGGCTTCAGTGGAGGAAAAGATGCGCGACGTCGGCGCTGGAGCCGGCGTCGTCCAGCAGGGCGGCGACGAAGGCTCGCAGGACCTCAGCAACGGCGAGCAGGGCGAGGTGTTTAGTGCCGAGACCGAGGTACGCCATATCCTGGCACTCAAACCGGTGGTCATCTTCAGCAAGTCTTACTGTCCGCACTGCGCTTACGTCAAGGACCTGCTCTTCAACGCATACCAGATCGTCCCGGAGCCGGCGGTCGTGGAGCTGGACAAGCACCCACACGGAAGCGAGATCCAGGCCTACCTACACGAAAAGTCGGGCCGCAAGACGGTCCCGAACGTCTACATTGGCGGCATGAGCCGTGGCGGCGGCGACGAATTTCGGCAGCTCCACAGCGACGACGAGCTCGCGGTCCAGATCCAGAAGTGGGGCGGCACTGCGCTCCAGCGCGTCAAGAAGCTGCCGCCGCCGTCTTCCAACTAATGATACTAATGAACTCGCTCGTGTCTGTCTTCTCAGGGCCGTAATCTCAGACAAAATGACTTGGCAGGGACGCGCGCGTGACCGTATCACGTGACCGCAAAAACCTAATGCGGCGCGCTACTTGACAAAAGTATTGTCGGGCCGTTCTGCCGCACGCGGAAAAGCAGTCACAGACCCCCCGCCCAATCGGGAACCAACACCAACGCCCACGTCGGGTGAAATATCGCGACCTTTGACCTCGACAGCAGCACAGCAGCACAGCAGACAAAATGGCTACCGAACTCAACGTCCAGTCTGAGAGAGCTTACCAGAAGGTGTGTATGGGCGGCAGTACCCGTGGAGCGGGAGCGGCGTCGTTTGAGGCCGAACAGCGCGTGGTGGTGCGGCGACAGAACCCCAGCGTCTGAGGCCGAACAGCGCGTGGTGGCACGACGAAGGGACCCTAGCGGCGGCCAGAGCTAACACAGCAACCTCATATCTTCCAGAACGCCAAGGCGAAGGTCAACAAGAAGACCAAGAGATGGTATAAGGACGTTGGCCTGGGTTTCAAGACCCCCAAGACCGCCATCCAAACCAACTACATTGACCACAAGTGCCCCTTCACTGGCCTCGTGTCGATCCGTGGCAGAATCCTCACCGGCACCGTGGTGTCCACCAAGATGCACAGAACCATCGTCATCAGAAGGGAGTACCTCCACTACGTGCCCAAGTACAACAGATACGAGAAGCGCCACAAGAACCTCGCTGCGCACGTCTCGCCCGCTTTCCGTGTCCAGGAAGGTGACATCGTGACCGTGGGCCAGTGCCGCCCTCTCTCCAAGACTGTTCGCTTCAACGTCCTCCGCGTCCAGGCGAACACCGGCAAGGCCAAGAAGTCCTTCAACAAGTTCTAATTGTACCATAACGACTAATTAACGAGGTTGTCTGTATAGCAAGGAAAGTACGGCATGGCAAGACGTGGTCGTTTTGTATAGCAGGGTAGTGGGGGTCTAAAAAAGGGTCGTCAACGACGAGGGAACGATAAAAAATCCGTATATAGTACACTAGTTCGTCCAGTTCTCGATGAAATTGTCAGCAGGCCCGTAGGCCATGGCATGGTGCTGCGGCTGACCAGACTCGTCCTGGCTCTGCTCCGGCCGGCCTCCCATAAGCGTGGGTTGCGGCCCCTGGCCCGCGCGGTTGCGTAGCTCGGCTGGTGCGCCAAGGTCCGAGAGAAGCTCGTCCACCAAGTGCTGCAGAGGCTTCTTGTCGCTACCTGGGACAGTCTGCTTCATTTTCAGCCACGCCGTGTGCAGATCCTTGCCGGTCATGGTGCCACGCGCGTCCATCGCGGCAAGGTGCATCCAGTCAACCTGAGACTCGTCCTGGAATTGAGACTGCTTCAGGTTCGTCAGGAACCAAATCTTATCGTTGGTCATCATGTGGTCGACCTTGTTTGCAGTGTGCTTTTTCGCAATCTTGTTCCACTTGTACCGACACTGGATCCGTGACCGCACGCCGTTCATGCGCTCAGATACCTGTGTCCAGTTGATCTCGCCGGTCTCAGGGTTGCCGCCAGTGACATCGTTGACCGCTGCCCGCAGAGACTCTTCCTCCTCAAGCGTCCACTTGTTGTGGGCGCGCCTGTTGCCGCACTTGACGTAGTTTCGCCACCGGTCGCGGCAGTCCTCTGGCATCCGGCCCATGGCGTTGCCAATGAGCTTCCACGACGCTCCTTTCTCGGCAAAGAGGCGTGCCAGCTCTTCGTCTGCTGCAGGATCCCACTTGCCACGCACTTCGTAGATGTGGTAGGCCCGCCGCACGTGTTTGTAGACCGACGCCCGCGTCCGGTTTGGCAAGATGTTTGCCACGCTATCCCAAAAGTCGTCTTTCTTGCGCTCGTTGGCCCATACCCGGCGGCACAGGTCCTCCCGGGTCAGGTTGTGGAGGCGGGCATACTCCCTCATAAATTCGTCGAGGGCCGCGATCTCGTCCTTGGAGAACGCGCCGCCGTTCTCAGACCCGTCGCCGACCCAGCCGGACCGCTTGCCCTCTCGTCGGGGCGCGATGCGCTGCGGTGGCTGCGGCTGCATGTGTGTTGCCACTGGCAGGCCGAGACCCAGCGATGGCAATGTGTTGCCTTGGTAGCGACCGCCCCTCGCCCAAGCCGAGGAAATTCGACACTCGGCGGTCAAGAGTTGATGAAACACACAATC
>JANJPH010000007.1:0-84363 GCA_030407195.1 [Candida] tunisiensis
GGTACTAGGGGCGGCTAGAAAGGCCCGAGTCGTCGCCATTGTCGCGCCTCTGGACGCTCTTGCCAGTTGTGCCCTACGCCAGCCGTGCTCCGCCGGCTGCTGGTGGTGGTGGTGGGCGGTGTTGGGAACAAGAAGGAGTGTCCGCCTGCCGCCTTTAGATGGGCGGGGCACCACGGCGGGAGCTGGAGGGAGAAAAACACAAGGGGTGGCCGCCGCCGGGCGGCACGGACGCCGTCGGCGACGGCCCGTGGGGCGCCCCGCTACACTCGCCGCTAACCTCGTCTATTACCACGGCACGCGCCGGCCTCTACACACACAAACACCGTCATCTTCACACCGTCCTTCGATCCGAGGCCCCCCGATGCCCGCATTGCGCCGTGTGTATGCACCGCACGAGGCGATGCCACCCCTTGAGCGGCCGCGAGCCGGCTGCCGGCGACGCACCGGCTCTTCGCTCGGACACTCTGTCTTGCCGCGACCCGTCTGGTGTCGTCTGACCTGTCTGACCTGTGGCCGTCTGCTCGTCGGACCTGTCCAGGGCCGTCGTCCGACCGCTGCCTGCCCTACACCCCTCCTCCGCCGGTCCCCGGCTCGCGGCCCGGCCCGTCGCCGTCGCCAGCGGCCGCACGCCGCTCCGACAGACGCTCCCGAACGCTCCGTAGTATCGCCTCGTCCGTCCGCGCCTCCAGCAGGCTGAGCTTTGGCTCCAGGTCGCGCTTGAGGTCCCAACGGCCGCCGGCACCGGCGCCGACAGCCCGCCGCGCGGCGTGCGGCGCTCACGACTTATGGCGTAATCGGGGATCCTTACGTAAGGGTGCATCGGAGAAAAATGACGAAAAAAAAAAAAAAAATTAACCGGCTGACGAAGTGGAGCATTACAAACCACCGACCCTGACCATCGCCATATATAAGGCAAAGCACGGCGCCCAGCACACAGGCCATCTCCTCTCGTTTACCTGCAGCACCCACAGCAATGACCGTTGACAAGAAGCTCGGATTCGGCACCCTCGCCATCCACGCCGGCAGCGAGCACGACGCCCAGACGGGCGCCGTGATCCCGGCCCTGTCGCTCTCCACGACCTTCGCACAGACCTCGGCGGCCCAGCCCGTCGGCAAGTTTGAGTACTCGCGCTCCGACAACCCCAACCGCAACGGCTTTGAGCGCGCCCTGGCCGCCCTCGAGGGCGCCGACTACGGCCTCGCGTTCGCCTCGGGCTCCGCCGCCACCGCTGCCATCCTCCAGTCCCTCGCCCAGGGCACCCACGTGGTCTCCATCGGCGACGTCTACGGCGGCACCCACCGCTACTTCACCAAGGTCGCCAACACCCACGGCGTCGACACCACCTTCAGCAACAGCATCATCAAGGACCTCAGCGGGCTCGTCCGTGACGAGACCCGTCTCGTCTGGATCGAGTCGCCGTCCAACCCCACCCTCACCATCACCGATATCCGCCTCGTCGCCGACGAGGTCGCCCGCGTCCGCGAAGACCGCGCGCGCCGTGGCGTCGACCACCCCCTCTACCTGGTCGTCGACAACACCTTCATGAGCCCCTACGTCCAGAACCCGCTCAAGCTGGGCGCTGACATCGTCGTGCATTCCGTCACAAAGTACGTGAACGGCCACAGCGACGTCGTCATGGGCGCAGCCCTGACGTCCGATAAGGACATCCACGACCGTCTCCGCTTCCTCCAGAACGCTCTCGGCTCCGTGCCCTCGCCATTCGACTCGTGGCTTGCCCACCGCGGCCTCCGCACCGTGCATCTGCGTGTCAAGGCGTCGTCCCAGAACGCCCTCGCGGTCGCGCAGGCGCTTGAGCAGTCCGGCCACGTCATCAAGGTGTCGTACCCCGGCCTCAAGTCGCACCCCGACCGCGCCATCGTCCAGCGCCAGCACCGCAACGGCATGGGTGGCGGCATGGTGTCGTTCCGCATCAAGGGTGGCGCCGAGGCTGCCAACCGCTTCTGCCAGGCTACTCGTCTCTTCACCCTCGCAGAGTCGCTGGGTGGCATCGAGTCCCTGTGCGAGGTGCCCGCCGCCATGACCCACGGCGCCATCCCTCGCGAGCAGCGTGAGGCCGCCGGCGTGTACGACGACCTCGTCCGTCTCTCGGTCGGCATTGAGGAGGAGGAGGACCTCGTCGAGGACGTCCTCCAGGCCCTCGAGAAGGCCACGGCATAGCATTCTTTATTCGTGTATTACTAGACTGCATAAATCGTTTTCGTACTCACTCTCGATGCCGTGATGGCACGTTTGGTTCACGGATCGGCAAAACTCTATCCCTGAGACCCTTACTGCTGAAACACTTTCAAGACACTCCATCGCGATGTGCTGCAATACGCCGTGCCGTCGCAAGGCCAGAATAAATTAGGTCATATTTACAGTTCGTCGTGAAGTTTTCGGTCCGCGTTCGGGTTGCCAAACACGCTGTGGCGCACGCGCCGGACCAGCTCGTTGTAGGCCTCGGAATCGGTGGCTGGACGGGCCACCTCGCGTGCAATCCACTGTAGAAAGTCCTTGTCTACCTGAATTTCGTCCCTGTACGTGCGCTTCAGAGCGGCAAGGGCACCGAGCAGCTTTGTCTTCGCGCCCGGCGTAGCGACGTGGTTGGTCTTCAAGAGTTGCTGAAACTCACGAGCCCAAGCACCCGCTTCGCCAGAACACCAACCGTCACGTCCCGTTGCCTTGTCGACCTGCCTCTTCGCGAGATGGAACTCAACGTCGTCGACATCGTCGTCCGACACGCTTGACGCAAAGTTGTCCTCCACAAAGGTGGAGATGCGGCCGACGACGTCGTCGTTACCACGGCGAAAGAGTTCCCGAAGCGTGTCGCCACCCCTCTGATGAGCAAACACACCTAGGTTCCGCTGTCCTTCCTCGGTTCCCGCCGAGGCGCACGCAGCCAAAGCACTGAGCAGGCGACCTTGCACTAGAGGCGATTCCTCCGTCTTGAGGGCTCCCAGAAGATCCTCTACAACATCTTTGCCGTTGTCTCGAAGTTCCCGTAGAGCATCAGGGTTATTGCGAAGCGAGGCCGCAACGACTCGCGCTGCAGTCTCTCGCACGCTATCAGAGAGCTCTCGATTCTGCACCAGCACGAGAACCGAGCCATAAAGACCGTCCATTTCGGCAAACTTGACACCGAATTCGATCTCGTGGGCCAGCTCAGCCAGGGTTTCCAAGCTTTCTTGGATATCTCCTCCGCCAGTACGTGACTGACCAGCAGCCGATATAACGTTGGTGGCGCCGCTAGCAAAGTCCTGAAACTCCGACTGGGGGATCTTGGCATTGGGCTTAGGCTTGGACCTGCCGGGCTTGCCCGGCTTGCCCGGCTTTCCAGGTTGGCCGCCTCCCGAGCCGGGCTTTCCTGGTTGGCCCGGCTGCCCTGGTTGGCCGCCACCTGATCCGGGTTTCCCCGGTTGCCCCGGCTGTCCTGGCTGGCCGCCGCCTGACCCAGGCTTCCCTGCCTGTCCTGGCTGCCCTGGCTCGCCCCAACTGTCCCAGCCGTCGTCAGACGCCTCCACGTCGTCAAAAACCACAACGCCTGCGTTCGAATCGTCTTCCGTAGGCTCGTACAGCTTGGCCTCCTTTGCGCCTGTATCGACATTGAGTCGAACGTGCAGACCTCCCGGGATCTCCTGGCCCTCCTTGATGAACTGCCACTCCTTGGACGGCTCAAACACGCGGGGGTAGCAGTCGTCCCCGACGCAGATCTGGCCAGCAGCGGCGTCGGCAGCGTCCTGTTCGTTGTCGGGAGCGAGCCCGGCGTCGCACACGACACGGGCTGCCATGAGACCGAGCAATACCTGCAACCGTAGCTTCATCTTGTTTGGCAGTACCTGCGACATGAAGTGGCGAGTTTGCCTGCCAGCGTTGACGTGGGCACACGACCTGCGGGATGAGGGCCCACGACCTGCGCTACAATGGGGCCCATGACCTCTTGGGCCCATGACCTCTTAGGCTCATGACCTGTCATGCCCACTCGCGACGCGAATGTCGGTCTACGCTCAGGCGAAACGGCTGATTGCTGACCAGGTGGTCGAGCTCAGCGCGCCATTCCGGCTGTCAGCGGACCTTCGCCAGGCCGCCTCGGAGCCACTGCAAGACAAAGACGGCGAGGACGTCGCACCGCTATCGGACAAGGTACTCGTCCGTGTCGTGGCGCGTGTCAACAGCAAAAGACGCCACTACTTACGCGCGATATTCTCTCATCAGGCCGTCCACCACTATGCTATGCAGATAGAGGCCCAGCAGGCCGAGGCACGGGCCTCCCAGCGCACAGTCATGGCCAAGACCCTCGCCACTCTCGACCACTTCGGCGCCCTGGCCGATGCCGCCCAGCCCGATGGCCTGCTGGCCGAGCAAGCGCTCCAGATAGCCGAGGAGATCGACACCCTGCCACTATCTGCGCCTTCGAGCGATTCGCCGACACCTGATCATGAGCCCGACGAGGCAGAGCATGCCATGCAGCGGCTCAGAGAGGCTCGGGAGCGCTGTCAGGCGGCGCTCGAACGCCAAAGAGCCTACGATGAAGTGATGAGCCGCCTGGATGAACTGCTTGGCGATGATCCGGCTGCGGCCATACAGCCGAACCTTGTCCTGCCGAGGTCCGAGCTGCTGGACCAGATCGCCCGGCTCAGGACGCTCGTGGCCAAGGTGCTGGCAAAGCGCAGCAGCGATCCAGACGCGTGGGACGTGGCCGTCAACGAGGACTCGCTGGCGCCAGAGAGGCTCTCTTTGGATGCCCTCATGGCTTCAGATGACGATTGACAGGTTTCATTGCACGTTATCTAAGAAGTGCGGATCGTTTTGCAGCTTCGATTTGAACTTCGCCCACCAGTCGTCGAACGCCTTCATGGGCACTTTTCCGTCTGGTCCAGCAAATCCGCCGAGGAAGTTGTACAGGTGTTGCACGATCTTGTTGGCTAGCACTGCGGTGGCTGCTGGATCACGGGGTGGGGTTGGGCCTGCGGCAGATGCCGAAGGACGCTGAATCTGCGCGAGTTGGGCCTCAACGGCTGGCGCCGGCTCCAGGGATATGCCTATGGTCACGTCCACGTTTGGTATGCTGCTGTCTGTCATTTCGTCAAACTGGTTTGGACGGGTAGCATTGTTTTGATTGATGCGGAAGATTGCCGACGGCTTGACGTTGGTAATGGCGCCCAGCAGCTGGAATTCCTTACCGGGGAGCTGGAAATACACCAGTGCCCCGACGTCCGGTGGCAATTCCGCCCCTGGTAGCAGAAATATGACGATATGGTTGACCTTCATGCCATTGGCAATCTGGAACACATACTTGTTCTGCTCAACTTGCTGAGCGTTCATCTGAACTGTGTGTTAGACGGCGGCCGTCCACTCATTGCAACACAGATACCCACCCGGCCGTCCGGCACATATGGCCCCAAACATCGTTGTGGTCTCTGCTTGTTGTGTCGTGCAGTGCCACGGCCAGTCGAGCCCGACCTCTGCTGGCTGCCGTGCATGGAACCTTCGCGGCGAGTATAAAACGGAGAGCGCAGCGAAATTTCAGTGGACATAAAACATGACGGACGCAAAAGAAGACTTGGAGCTGAACGGGCAGCGGCTGCGCCGTGGGCCTTTCCAGTGGCTCCAAATCGATACTAGCGTCCCAGACCAACACTGAGCTATACATATTTTCCTCTGTTTACATCTTCTCACGGACGAGGAAAAGAAGTCTCCGTGACATCACGTCAGTCTAGACGAATATCCAGCTGGACGCACTACCCGCAAACAACGCTCGCGCTGAGCTAGGATGCACCCGGTTCAGCCGGCCGACCGACTGGTTTGCGTCCGCTTCGCTGAGCTCTCCACAGTTGCCGTGCTCACCCCAGCCCCATGCGAACGTGCCGTCCTCGTCTCGCAGCGTAACGAGCACGTGCTCACTGCCGACCGCCATGCTCCTGACACGGCGAGTGCCGTCAGCGACCGCCGGCGGCGCCATCTGACGGTGACTGTTGTTGCCGGCCGACACAACCGTGCCGTCGCTCCGCAGAACATGCACCGACGTCCAGCAGCTGCCGATGGACACAATGCTGCCGTCCACATTGCTCAGCTTGCTGCCAATGCCGTACCTGTCCGCGCCGTACAGCAGCAACTTTGAGTCCACCGTGACAATGACAGTAAACTCGTTGCCACAGGCGATTGCTGCCGCACCGCCGTCATGTAGCTTCTCTGGCGTGTGAACTCGCTTTCTGTTCTCTAGAGCCGGCCCCAGCTGGCCCTTGCGGCTGGCGCCACAGCCCCACACCGAGCCGTCTGCCAGCAGAAACACGGTGTGATTCAGGCCACACTGCACATCTCGCACAGGGCTGGCCGCGAAGGGCGCCAGCTGCTGCAAATGGCGGGCACGGAGGCAATCACTGCCGAGACCCAGCTCGCCTTTGGGACCCCAGCCACACGCGTAAACGGCATTGTCCTCCGTCACGGCAATTGAGAACTCCCAGCCTGCCGCGACAGCCCGCCACCGCGTGGCTCCATCTGCAGGGATCTCCTGGAAAGTGACGACGTGGTCCTTTTCGGCGCCAAAGCCCAGCTGGCCCTGCCGGTTGTCGCCTGCGCCTAGCAGGCGGCCGTCTGATGCGATGAGCAGGGTGTGGTTGCCTCCAAAAGCCATGCCTTGAGGCGGGCCGCCACGGCCGGCGAGGGCGACCTGCTCTGGCTGGCTCAGATCATCGTCGTGGTCGAGGCCCAGCTGGAAGTTGCCGTTGGATCCAAACGAATACAGTGCCATCCAAGCGAGACGGCGTCCGTGCGAGGCCGTTTTGAGTTAATCTGGGGCTATCTGGGACCCTAACCTGGCCGTTGCCGAATCAGTGCTGACCCTAACCTCAGCAATGACCCTCCTGCCCAAACAGTAAACCCCAACCCTCAAATCCCACCTCGACTCGCGACGAACGTCCAATAGGGAACGGCACAAATGATCAGGACGGCATTGCGAGCGAAGCCGCTGGCACGGGCAGCGCGCCAGGTGCGCTTCAACTCGTCGCACGGCGAGCTCGGTCCCGCGGAGCGTGAGTCCCCTCGGTCGGCCGTCTACTAGTCAAGCTAACGCAGCTCTCTGGAGCCCTGCCGTGCGGAACTGGACCATCTTCACCGTGGCTTCATTTGGACTCTGGACATACGACAGGAACTACGCGGCGTCTCACGATGGCCGTGGCTACTTTGAGTCCAAGTGGTTTTATCCCATCTCCGACCAGACCGCCGCGGAGCATGACCTCAAGTATCGCAAGATCATCTACGACAAACGGGAACAGAAGCAATTCTACAAGCAAGAGGCCACCAACCGCGAAATCTACGAGTATCGCCACGTAACTCCCGTGCCCGAACCCTCGGCTCGCAACAGACAGTCTGGCGTCTTCCTCGACCCCTCAAAGGTGTCGGAGCGGCGCCAGCGTTCTGTCTACTACGGGGAGGGCTCCGAGGACGAGCAGCAGTAATAGACCTTTTCATCGTCGTTGGAACGTATGTTTGATTATGTGTTGGGAGGCGCCGCGCTCGGCGATGCTGGAGTTGCCACTCCTGTGCTGTTGGCCGGCGTCCCGCCAGACCCCGTGTCGGCAGGGGTGCCAGAGCCGGTTTCTGGCGTCGCTGCGCGGGTGGCAGCCTCGGAAGGCGGCACAGAGACAGCAAAAAGCATCTTCTCCACCATCCTTTCTCCCTCTTTCTCCACCTTGGAGCTCTCAGCTGGGTCGTCCGATATAGATCGGTCGAGCGCCAGTTTCGTCTCGGCCAGGGCGAGAATATTCTCCTCGACCGAGTCCCGAGTAATCAGGCGTGTTACGTGCACAGGCCGAGTCTGGCCAACACGGTGTGCGCGATCTTCGGCCTGGGTGTCATCATGTGGATTAAAGCTCAGATCGTAGATGATGACCCGGTTGGCGCAAGCGAGATTGATGCCGAATCCACCAGCGCGGGTGCTCAGAAGAAACACTGTGATGCTCGTGTCGGCTGCGAACTGGTCCAACATGGTCTGGCGGATGTCGACTGCAGTCGTGCCGTCCAGTCGCATGAAGGCGATGTCGAGGGTCTCCAACACGCATTCCAGGATATCCATGACTTGCGTGAACTGCGAAAATATCAACACTCTATCTCCAGCTGCTTTGTACTGAGGGAGCAACTTTCGCAACACATGCACCTTTCCGGCGTCCATCCACTCCTCAGCCTGGAGACGGTGGTGTCGAATCACCTCAGTCTGCGACGCGAACCTGTGGATTTCGAAGTCAGACATGACCTCCAGGTCCTCCACAATGTAATCGAAGCCGTTGTTGGCATACTGTGGGGTGGTCATTAGATCACGCGCGATCTGCTGTAGCTGCGGTAACTGGTAGCGTCGCCGAAACAGAAGTGGATGAAGCACGGCTTTCCGCATCCGCACGAGGAGCCCAACAGCGCCTTGCGCTGGACGCTCACCTCTCAGACGCGCCTCGACAGCCTCTCGACTCGCCTTCAGCTCTGAATCATAAATCTCCCGCTGCTCTGTGGTCATGTCGCACTGCACCACTTCACGATGTTTTGGGGGCAAGTCTTTCAAGACCTGAGCCTTCTTGCGGCGAAGCACAAACGGGGTCATCATGGTCTTCGCCCTCTGCACCCTCTGCTCTGATAGCAGCAGGTGGTCCGAAGCCCGTGAAGCAGATGCAACCTTAGCCTTGTGGCGGAATATGTCGAGCAGGTCGGCCTTGCGAGCGTTGAATAGTTGCGGCAAGATGAACGCCAGCAGAGAGATGAGTTCGCGAAGATTATTCTGTAGAGGCGTGCCCGTGAGCAGCAAGCGGAAGCTTGCTTTGATCCGCATCAGCTTTTCATAGCGACGGGTATCAGAGTTCTTCAGTACGTGACCTTCGTCGTAAACACACACGTTGAATCCATGGTGTCGCAGAAACGAATGGTCCTCTTTTCCTGTCGCCATGCTATACGTCGTCACCATGACATCGTACTCGGGGCCCTCGCCCGCAGCGAACTGCTCGCGAATGTCCTCCCGCTCAGCTTGTGACCCATAGTACGTCTCCACGCGCAAATCCGGGCAAAAACGCGCAAACTCACGAAGCCAGTTCTCTAATGTCGAAGCGGGACAGACGACAAGATGCGGACCACGCGCACCATTTGCTTTGAGATGGGCCATAAACGCGATAACTTGGCACGTTTTGCCCAACCCCATCTCATCTGCAAGTATGCAGCTCAAACCCCGCTTGTAGAGCAGGTTGAGCCAGTTAATCCCAACTTGTTGATAATCTTTCAGAGTGATATCCTCCGCTAGGAGTTCTGGTTTGTCGTGGAAGTAGCCCCCACGGCCCTGCTTCATATCTTCACCCTGATCGACGATCTCGAGCTCGCCCGGCTGGCCACCGAGCGTTGACACGCCCCACGCTTTGATAGCTGCGGCAACCTGTCGTCCAAGTTCGTCGCATCGCTGAATCAGTGAGTCTACCGCCTCGTAGCCGTTCAGAGTGCTGCTTATTGCCTCTACTACTCGTGTGCCGAGTGGGTCGCGTCTAGCACCACGACGCTTTGGCCCAGATTCCGCAGATGGGTCCTCCACTGCATATGCCGCGTTAAGTGTTGGGAAGGGCCGTTTGTCCACAACAACCTTGACCTGCTCAGTCGGCATTCCAGCGTAGTCGGCCACATCCTCTAATGACGCCGTATTCAGGAATTCAAGCAGCTTTTCATTGAAGTCTTGCCCTTGGTCATCAGCAACATCAACCTCGGGTTCGTCCTCGCTGTCCACCTCAATTGGCTTCTGAGCAATAAGCTCCTCTATCTCAAGATCCTCAGATTGCCGTGATCCTCGAACGAGACGTCGTCGCGGCTTTTCGCTAGCCAGTTCGCCCGGATCCTGCCGCGAGTACCGATTACGCAGAGATGCAACCGGCTTGGATACTTGCCGCTTGGTGGTTGGCTGTTCCGGCGAGCGTTCCAAGTCGAAAACGGTGCGAGCCTTTTTTATCTCGCGCACGTCCTCCGAAAACCGCCCATTTGCTGCATCATCGTGCGGACCAGGAGCTTGCCTGCTCCCTGTCTGCTGTGCCACCCAGTTAAGCGCGTCGTCGTAGTGGGTGTGACGCTCAGCCGCTTGGTGCAGCACCTTTGCGTCGACGTTTGGATAGATCCGGGAGAGTTTGTCGAAGATCTTTCGCCGTGCAGTGGTCATTGCGAAAGCTGGACCCCTCTGCGCTCCCTGGGGACCAGCCCGCGGCGCCGGCTGGGGCTGGCGTTGTTTGTCCATCATGCTCGCATAGCGGGCGAGAAGGCTGCTGCCGGACGCCACAGGCGCTCGGGACACCGCCGGAGGTGCCGGCTCGTAGGAGTACTTGTTCCTCAGCGAGTCGAGCCGTCCTGAGGGGGCAGTCGGTACCGGCGGCCGCGCGAACTGCGACGTTGGCCGCTTCCGACCGCTTCCAGATGCAGCTGGCGCAAAACCGTCCATCCGCGAGGCGACTGGCGACTGAGGCACCTCGATGCGCGGCTGCTCGTCCCACCGCTGCTTGGAACGGAGCGGATCAAACGGCTCTTGTGCCATCTCGGGTGTCGCGTCGGTGAAGAATGCCCTGCATGGCAGGGTCACGTGCGCGGCTCTATCATGTGACCGAGTCATGTGACTGAGTGGCAACTGTATTTACTAGATGGGTTTGATTTTGAAGTGCAGGGAGATGAGCGAGAAGACGAGGGCTTTGAGGTCTTGAACCAGGTAGTAGAACACGCTCAGGCCCTCAGGGTCGTTCGATTTCTGCACGTCGCTGAGCGAACCAAGTTTGCAGGTTTGGAACGCGATGTGGTAGCGGCCCAGACGGATCTCTAGCTCCTGCTTGCCGTCGCGGTTCTTCTCTGGCCACTTCGAGTCGTCTTCTTCGAGTATTTCGGACTGCTCAATGATGCGTTTTATCTCCCGGACGAGCAATGGACTGATCCACACCTGTTTCCGGATGAGCGAGTCATTGCGATAGTTTGAGTTGTTGGCGTACCGGACACACGCACACGAGCCGTCTGGCTGCACGCGGACGTCAAACTCTAGGAACTCGTGGCCGTAGCGACCTTGATGTCCAGCGTAGTATCGGACGTAGAAGGCCTCTCTTGCCTCGGCCGCCTCGAGTTCTGCACGCTCCCGTGCCGCCACGGCAAGGTTCTCTGCTGCCTCCTCGGCCGTGGGCTCCACTTCTGATCTGAGCTGCTGGCCCGTCTCGCCTGCCCGCTGGAGCTCGGCGCCCTTGCCCTTGACCGTGTAGTGCTCCGGCAGCGGTGCATCGGCCGCATGGTGCCCCCTTCCGGGCCCGTCCCCGGGCCCCGGGGGCCGCGGCTCGGGTGTCATGGTTGCGCGATGGGTGCCACTTCCGGGTGGCAACCCTAGCCCTTGTTGTGCCCGGGTAAACACAACGCATGAGCCGCATGAAACTCTGGCGCTCGCTTGAGCCGCATGAAATTTCACGGCGTGACTCTAAGTGGCATCAGCGTCGAGACGGAAAGAGCTACGCAGCGGGCAAGATGACGCCGGAGGACAAGTTTTCGCTGATTGAGCAGAACCTCCAGGAGGTCCTGAACGCGCAAATCATCAAGGATGTGCTCGAGAAGGGCGAGCGTCCGCTCAAGATCTACTGGGGCACCGCCCCGACGGGCCGGCCACACTGCGGCTACTTTGTGCCCATGACGAAGATTGCACACTTTCTCAAGGCTGGCTGCGAGATCACCGTGCTCCTGGCGGACCTTCACGCGTTCCTGGACAATATGAAGGCGCCGCTTGAGCTCGTTGAATACCGCGCGCAGTACTACGAGTTTGTCGTCAAGGCCATTCTTCGCAGCATCAACGTCCCTCTCGATAAGCTCAAGTTCGTCTACGGACGGTCCTACCAGCTCCAGGCGGACTATACCCTCGACATTTTCCGGATGGCTAACGTTGTGTCGCAGAACGACGCCCGCCGCGCCGGCGCAGATGTGGTCAAACAGGTGGAAAACCCGCTGCTTTCGGGACTTATTTATCCCATCATGCAAGCGCTCGATGAGCAGTACCTGGACGTTGACGTCCAGTTTGGTGGTGTTGACCAGCGCAAGATTTTTGTGCTCGCCGAGGAGCACCTGCCCTCTCTGGGCTACAAGAAGCGCGCTCATCTCATGAATCGCATGGTTCCCGGTCTTACTCAAGGTGGCAAGATGTCGGCTTCGGATCCGAATTCTAAGGTTGACCTCCTCGAGGAGCCGAAGGGTGTGAAGAAGAAAATTAACACCGCCTACGCCGCTCCTGGTGTCGTCGACGATAATGGCCTAATCGGCTTTGTGGAGTATGTCGTGTTCCCAATTTCGCAGCTCAAGAATGACTTCAAGAAGCAGGAGTTCCACATTGATCGCCCAGAGCAGTATGGTGGACCTATTACGTACTCTGACATCGAAACCTTGAAGGCAGACTACAAGTCTGAGAAACTCTCTCCCCAGGACCTCAAGATTGGTGTGGCTGACGCTATCAACGTCCTACTTGCACCTATCAGGGAGGAATACGCTCAGAACCCCAAGTTCCAAGAGATTGAGAAGCTCGCGTATCCGCCGCCTGAAAAGAAGGAGAAGAAAAAGAAGGAGAAGAAGATTGGCACAAGATACAAGGCTGCCACCGAGGAGCTAGAGAAGAAAGTGGATGATCTGAAAATCGACGGTGTCGCCTCAGCGGCACCCTAGTTTAGAGAGATACATGTATACAATGCAAACTTTTTGGCCGTTCTCCCTTTGTCGTTGTGTAGCCTCTTGGCGCTACTAGTTTCGGCGCATCGAGCATCATGCCTCTTTGATTCTTAATGTAGCGCGATCCACCTCTCAGCTCAGCCCTCGAGCTACCATCGGTACCCGATCTTGCGGTAGAGTTAACACCTCAGATATTATGTATGTATCTAAAGAATACCTCCTCTGGCGCTACCTTGTTCGTTTAATATTCCAATCCTCGCGTGCTCCTATAATAATGTACCTGCTTCATGAAGCTTATCGGAGCTATGTTGTGATAGCTACACAAAATCCCTATAAAAATATTATGATATAACACTCCTATGGTAACAAAGAGGGACTGTTATCCATAAGCGTACAGGCCCCATCAGGCAGGCCGATGAGACTGTTCCTATAGTGTCTACGGGCCATATTCGTATTGAAACATAAGTTCCATGTTCGAGTGTCTCCATTCGAGCTCGGAAATATCAGGACGATTCCGTCCTCTCCGTGATCTCATACGATGATGGTGTCTAATATATCAGCGCTCCATGGAGCCTTCTGTTGTCCAAAACCACAGACCTATTCAAACGGCAATTTGGCCGCCTTGCCTACACATAATTGTTGTAACATCCCGCTGAACCCAGCAAGCCAACAAGCTGATGTCGGTGCGAGACCTTGGCGACTCAGGGAACTACAGGCTGGAAGGCATCACCAGGTAACGGAGCAAAACTTCCAATGCTCCAGGTATGTATTGACGGATAGTAGTAGTAGATTTGGACCCGATGTCTGCCGCCAAAAGCAGGGGTGCCCAACATCTTGAGAAAAGTTCCGCCACGCTATTCAATAGGATGTTAGCTCAGTAGCAGGCGCAGCTATTTTGACTTCGACGGCACCGCCTTGGTGTCATTTTGCGCAAAGACTTGCCACGCTGCTGCCTTGATCTTACAGACAAATCTCGCAATCGTACGAAAAATTTTATTATTGCCAAACGCCGAAATAAATATAGTATAGCAAAACGTCAATCATTCGTCTTCTTCTCTTTCGACTAGTTCCTCAACAAAGTCTGCTAGACCCTCAAGCCGACCTTGCACGTGCACTTTGAAGTTGATCGCATACTCCAAGATTTCTTGCACTTGCTCTTGTAACCGCGCCCTAGCCGCATGGACTTGGACTACGGCCTCGTCGTATTCTATCTCCACAGATTGACATCGCTGATCGACTTGCAGTTGTCCTTGCTTGACTCCAAGCTTGATCGATTCGAGCTCGCGCGCTAGCTTCTCTAGTTCAGCATGGGCCGCATTACTCTCAGCCGTCATAGTGTCATAGAGCGAGTCATACGTCTGTTTTACTGTGTTCAGCTTCGCCTCCATGGCCTCAACTTGGTCGCGGAGGTCACCCTCAGTCTCTGCAACCCGGTCCAGTTCTTCTTGCAGCTGAATGCAGTCGTTCAGCGTCCGGTGACACCGCATTTTGATGTCCTGAGCATGTCGTTGCAAAGCTGGACGAACTTCATGCCGCAAGCTCACCCCCGGTAACATGTCCTCTGGTTTCAGGCCCAGCTTGGCGTCGTCTGACAAAAATTTGGAAAAGGACTGGCCAATGTCGTAGTCTGGCCCACTGAGCGAGACCTGATAGCAGAGCAGATTGTACTGTTGCAACGCGGAATCCAAGGCCTCCAATGCCCTCTGTGCGCGCGTCTCGCGCTCGGTACAGGTCTGCTTGGCCTCTTCGAGCCTAGCTGACACGGCTTCTACCGAGCGGGTCAGCTTTTCTCGTTCCGCTACCATGCGATCTATATCGGCAGGTGAAAATCCTTGAGCCTCCAGGCCAGCCAGTAAATTAGCGCGCTCTTGTTGCAGGGAAGTGTGCTGTCGTTCCGCTTCCGCTATATTAGTTTCTCGAGCAGCTAGATCCACGGCGAGGCGACTCTTGCGAGCCTCCATGCCTTCCATGTAGGCCTGAAATTTCACAACGTCCGACTTCAAGAGTTCTTTGGTGTTCTCGAGTCTCTCGGCTTCGTCTGCTAGAGCAGCCAGCTGCGTGTGTTCTGCTCTCAGCTTTTCGTGTTCTCCTTCACGTTCTTCGATAGCCGCTACCATAGGGGCGACATGCCGCTCAAACGACTCCTCCATCTCATCGCGATACTCAGAGTAGTCTTCTCGTTCAGCAAGAAATGCAGCGTAGGCCCGCGAGAGGTAGTGCACAAAGATTCGCTCCACACCTCCATCTCGAGACCCGCTATCCTCGAACTCATCCCGTCTGGAGTCGAACTGCTCGATTGTCTGTGCGAGCTCGCGCATCCAGTCCAGCATACCGAGGAAGACAGGCCAGTTCTGTCCGCCGACGGCCACTATCTGGCTCTTGTTGATGCTCTCTAGATAGGGATATCTGAAGACCTTGAGTAGATAGTAGACTTCATGGTCAATGGCTTTTTGGAAACGATATCCAGGGTCGATACGGTGAACGAGGAACTTGAATATCGTCACAAACTCCTTCTGAGTAGGCAGGCGTTGCCACTTTGGCGACAGCACCACCCTCGTTTCGATCTCGAACTTGGTTTCCTGCAGGTATGCCTCTAGGTTGCGAGCGATTTGTGCTTGGTAGTTCTTATCGCGGAGCGGACGCGGGTCCCTCGTGGCGACGGAGGGCGTGCTACCAGTGCTCAGTCCCATTGCACCAGAGCCAGTCGCCGTTCGGTGCACCGAGTTCAAGCCGTAGCTAGGCCGCGGTGCGCGCGACTGCGACGGCGTGGCCATTACTCCGGGAATGACGGATTTGCGAGCGCCACCGGCTCGCGAAGGGAGGCCGATGGAGCTCTGACGCGCCATGCTGAAGCCTATGCTGTCCCGCGCCGGCGGCAAGTAGGACTTTCGGGCCTTCTTCATCGCAGAGCTCGGCTGAGGGATCATGGAGTTGACGTCAGACTGCCCTAATGGGGCCAGCGACCGCCGGTAGTCTCCCATGTTCGTCGCGTCGTTCGGGTGCGCGTTCGTGTCTTGTTTGTTTTGAAGTTCCCCAAAACGCTTCGTTCCCATAACAATGGGCCATTGGGACCTTGTGAGGTCGTGAGCCCACGCCAGGTCATGAGCCCCAACACCGGCCCGAGACAGCACAGGTCCTGAGCCCAGGCAAGGTCGTAAGCCCAGACCTCGGCATGTGCCAAACTCAGGTCATGGGCCCAGTTGTACGATTTGCTGAAAAAGCATGAGAACGGCCGTTGTGGCGCGACTCTGGCCGAGCCTAGTAGCACGAAAGACTCTGGGAAGACGATTCTATAGCATGGATACTCTGCAGATCATAGACACGGTGGCAAAGTTCCGTGAATGGCGATTGGAGCAGACGATCGCCCGTCGGAGCGTCGGCTTGGTTCCCACCATGGGAGCCCTCCACGAAGGCCATCTCGACTTGGTGCGCACCTGTGTCAAAGACAACCACGTCGCAGTCGTGTCTATATTTGTCAATCCGTCCCAGTTTGCGCCACACGAGGATCTGGGATCATATCCGCGGACATTCGAGTCTGACTTGGAAAAGCTAAAAGCCATCTCTACCGATATTGTGGTCTTCAACCCCGCGGTCTCGGAAATGTATCCGAGTGGGATTACGTTGGAGACAGACAAGCAAGTCGGGCCGTTTATTGAGGTCAAGGGCCTCAGTAAACAGCTTGAAGGCTCCATCCGGCCCCATTTCTTCATTGGTGTGGCGACGGTGGTGACAAAATTGCTGAATGTCATCAACCCCACACGGGCCTATTTTGGACAAAAAGATGTCCAACAAACAGTGGTGGTACGTCGTTTGGTCAAAGACTTGCTTATACCCACCGAGATCGTCGTTCGGCCGACTCAGCGCGAAGACAGCGGGCTTGCAATGTCGTCGCGCAACGTCTATTTGTCTGACGAGAGTCGTGCCAAGGCTCGTGTCCTCTATGATGCGCTCTTGGCCGGCGAGCGCGCCTATAACCAGGCAAATTCCGACCAAGTGCCCCGCGCCGCCATTCTAGATGCCGCCCACGCTGTCATAAACGAGCACAGAAGCAAAGACCCGGGCTTCCCGATCGAGATCGAGTACATTGCGCTTTCAGACAAGGACACGCTTCAGGAGGTAGACGAAGTGGCGAAAGGGGTCGGCGCAATAATGAGCGGAGCCATAAAAGTGCCAAATAAGCAGCAAAAGCTCACCCGCATCATTGACAACGTCATTCTAGAATAATGTACATTAGCATTGCCCTTTCAAAAACCTCGGCGAGCACGCCCTTTTTTGACACCCAGCACAATTGCCGATTTCTTTGGCTTCTTGCTTTTGTTCTGATCGTCACCTCGCTTGCCTTCCTCATAGCGGCGCCGGTCGCGTTCTAGATCTTCTTCCAGAGCTAGTTTGTGCCGATCGTTCAACCCGCGGCCTCGCTCGTGAATTGCGTAGAAAACGGCCCCGAGCTCCGCCAACCACTGTGGGTCGACGGCTGTTACCACGGACATGTACTCACGGGACGTCAATATCAACTCGTGGTAAACGACGTAGTCAGGCAGGTAACCTAAACCATACAAAGCGGAGGTGGGATGGAGCTGCATGGTAACGGATGTTCTGAGGCTGATGTACTCGCCAAGACCCCTAACTTTCGCGGCCTGGTGGAAATACCCACTGCACACGCACTTGCGTACAACATCCCACTCCATTCCACAACTCTGTAGAGGCGTCTTCTGCTGAGTCTCCATGATATAGACTAGTTGTTCTCGTACTTCTCGAGCGCGACGAAGGGATTTAGCGTGCAAAAAGTGCCGCGCGCACCACGCGTCGGAGAACTTGTGGCTCTTCCATTGGTGATACACATTCAGCAGAGTCAGATGGTCTGACTCGGCAACGAAAAATCTCTCGCGTGCAGCATCGCTCTCCTCTTGTCGCTCTTTTGGCCGGTGGAATACATTGGGTACCGATAGCATGGAAACAATCGTCAACATCTCCTCAGAACATCCGTACTCGATAGATGTGAGCACTAGCTTGCATAGAGCCGGCTCCATTGGGTAAGCCGTCATTCGACTTCCGAGGCTGGTCAAGTTACCCAGGTTGTCCAACGCATCCAACGCCCACAGGTCGTACAACGACGCTGTAATCGTTTCAGCGGGTGGAGGATCCAAAAATGGGAACGACAACAAGTCGTCTACACCGATGCTCTTCAGAAGCAGCAGGGTGTTCGCCAGGTTTGTTCGCTGTATCTCTGGAATCGTCTGCCTGTACATCTCATCTCGCTCTGCCCGCTCAGTATATAGCCGATAAGCGACACCTTTAGCGGTACGCCCTGCGCGGCCCGAACGCTGATTCGCATTCGCTTGTGATATGGGCGTGACTTGAAGTGCGTCCATTCCCATTTTTGGATTGTACACTTTAAGCTTCGAGTAGCCGGTGTCAACGACAAAGCAGATCCCGTCAACTGTCAATGATGTTTCGGCGATGTTAGTGGCTACCACACACTTGCGCGTGCCGTCGGCTGCACGGTCAAAAATCCTTTGTTGTAAGTCAGCTGGCAACTGCGAATAAATGGGTAGAACTTGTAGCGGTGGCGGATCATCCAGCACTTTCAGCTTCTCCTCGAGAACTTCGCACGTCACTTGAATATCCTCCTGACCCGTCATGAATACTAGGATATCACCGGGGCCCTGCTGGAGATGAATGGTCAAGACTTGTTTGACCGCGGCTGCTACATAGTCGTCGACGGGAGTTTTATGGTAGAGCACGTCGACTGGGAATGTTCGGCCCGGGATGGTGAACTGCGGAGCTCCGCCATAAAACTGTGAGAACCGCTCCGCATTCATGGTTGCAGATGTCACAATCAGCTTCAAGTCACGTCGGCGAGCCAGGATGCCTTTAAACAGTCCCATCAGTACGTCGGTGTTAACTGCTCTCTCATGCGCCTCGTCCATTATGATACACGAGTACTTGTCCAGATCAGGTTCTTGGAGCGTCTCGCGAATGAGAATACCTTCTGTCATGTACTTGATCTCTGTTTTGGGAGATGTGAAGTCCTCGAACCGAATTGAATAGCCCACTTCGTTGCCCAACGTCACGCCCGCTTCCTCAGCGACTCGCTTGGCGACACTCATCGCCGCCACCCGACGAGGCTGAGTGCACCCAATCATGCGGCCGCCACGACAGTAGCCGTCCTCTCGCAGAAACTGAGTGAGCTGCGTCGTCTTTCCGCTGCCGGTTTCACCGATGACCACAACGACCTGGTTATCCCTGATCACCTGAAGGAGTTGTTCGCGTACTGCAAATGCCGGAAGACTCTGGCGCTGTCTCCTCAGCTCGTCGGAGGTATATTGGGACGGTTGACCGCCTTTGCCACGACGAATGCTACCGTCACCAGGCGCACCATCTTCCAATCCATCTTCGCGGACCCCAAGCACGTTGCCAAGCGTAGTCCCGGCCACAGACGCTGCGTCACGGTTTTGCTTCGCACGCTCGCGCATCATGCGCCGCTCTCGAACCAGTGCAGAGCCCTTGCGTGCGAGGACAGCCAAGTCACTATGCGGATCACGCACAGCGCTCACGGGTTCCTTTTGTGTGGTGAACGTCCGCTGACCATCCAGAAAAGGAGGCACCAGCCTGTGCACCGTTACGACCGCCCTGGAGTCATTGTCATCGCCAAATGCGAGGTCGACAGACCCTTGTCGTGTGGTGCCACTCGTGAGCATACGATTGCGCTCCCATAGATCAGCATCCCGCATTCGGTCAGCTTTCCGCATCGACACCCGCTGGATCATCTTGTCGCGCAGCCTGGCGTCATCAGCAGCGTCCTCCCACGCGCCCAGCCTATCGTCGCCAGCTACGTGGCCAAGCTCATCGGTGTTGTACCAGTCACGGTCGACCTCTGCATCAGGCGTGGTGGGAGCAGTGTCCACCTCGACAGAACGAGGGGTCTCGGGTGTCCGCGGGGTGTGGGTTGTTGGGTCTCGCCGACCTCGAGAGCGGTTGTAGCTGCGGCCGCGAGCCGCTGGAGTCTGGCTGGGAGTCTGAGACCCCGTAGACCGACTTCTAGATGCCCTGATTTGCTTGAGACGCTCCTGGGCGGTGCTGGACAGGCTTGCAAGGCCCGGCCGGTGGTTTGCCGTAGGTGCAGCTGACTGGCCGTTGTCCAACTTGATGCGCTTGGCAGGGCTCGCGTCGCGGCCGCCGTCCGCCAGTTCGGAGGAGTCGCTGGCGCTTGTATCGCGCCAGACGCGCTCCAGGAATGCCTGATCAAAGCGCCCGAACGCCGAGCATGCCTCCAGGAAGGCCGACTTCGACGGCAGGGACTGCGCGAGGGCGACCATACGGGTGGCCAGGCCCGTGGTGGCGTCGCTGCCGCTCCGATTCAGCTGCTCTGCGAGCTCTCCGGCCAGCTGCGCCACGTATTCTTGGCTCATCGTGGCATGGTTCCGGGTGGCGTCGGGGGTGGTAGTGCCGTTGACGGCAATGTGATTCCAAAGTAAACCCAGTGGCGCTCTCCTGCACGCTAGGTTACCCTGTCGAAAAGTTTCACGCTCTTCTCACGGGCACCACGACAAGGAATGAAAGCGATGCGGGTGGCACGGGCAACACAAGTCGCAGAGGGCTGGCGGCGGTTTGCGACGGCGTCTGTGCGGGCCGTCAACGCCCCTGCGTTTCGGCCTGGCCGGGAGGGCCTCACACGGTTCCCAACCAAGTTCAACCCCCGAAGCTCGGCCGCAAACAACGTCATCCAGCATCCGCCCGGAGAGCTCGTCTACGACCCTGCGCCGGCAGCTCCGTCGCCCTACGTGACCCCAAACCTGTTTTTGCCGGACGGCGACACCCGGAAAGTGGCCAACCCCGAGTTTACGCACGACGTGAACGACATGCCGCCCTTGTCGGAGGTGCGACAGAAGCAGTACAACCTAGGCCTCGAGGACATAATTGAGCTGCGAAGGCTACGGACCGAAGACCCAGAGCGCTGGACTCGCAAGGAGCTGGCCAAGAAGTTTGGCTGCACCCCATTGTTTGTGTCGATCGTGGCACAGGCCACCCCGCGACAGCTGGCGGAGATGGCAGACCGTCTTGATACGATCAAGAGCGGCTGGAGCGAGAAGCGTCGCGAGGCACGGCGCCAGCGGCCACTTCGCCGCGAGCTGTGGTACAGGGATGCATAGTCCTCTTGTAGATATGTAAATAGCATTAGCAAGTTCTAGCTTTCAAACGCCCCAAACTCTTCGTCATCATCCTGCGTCCCCGCCAGGGGTGCCGCTCGCGATGGAGGTGGCGGCAGTAAGCTGGGTACTGGCGTGTCTGTCGCCTCCTCCACACGTGGCGGTGGTTGCAGTTCGTAGTTGCGCCGTTTCGAGACCTCAGGCTCCCCAGGGCTTGATCTTTTGCGAAAGTCTTGCAGAGCGACGTTGAAGTCGAATGAGTCTGCGCGGTCAGGGAACCCGAGACCCAGTGTCGCGCTACGCGAGCCGTCGACCACGCGGATGGCGAAGTACCGCGCCGAGTCGGACGCAGGCTGGACCGACGACGGGTCTTTGGCGCTGTAGGGGGACGCAGCGAACAGTTCGTCGGTCTGTGCGTCCTCCAGTCGGATTTCGCACTCCAGTTCCTCCCTCCAGTGCTCCACGACCGTGATTCTGCCGCTCCAGAGCGGGTTGTCGGTGTCCCAGTCGGTCGCCTTGTGGCCAGCACTCAGCGACCGCAGCGGCGGGATCTGGTAGACATTGACAGGCGTGCTAGAGAAGAGCGTTACCTCCATTGTGCCGTTCAATGGCCGTCAGGTCCTGGTCAGGGGGTTTAGGTTTGTCCGAGGCACGTGCGATAGACACCAGGCGTCAGGTGGCCGCACAAAGTGGCGGCGCGAACACGGAGCAGAGTCGACGGGGTGCTGCTGGAGGACGGAGGCCTGCTTCAGCCCCAATGGCTCTTGTTGGTGGCGTCGTCGCGTCGAGGGCGTCGGTTTTGCCACCCATGGGCCGGGTAAAGACCACGCATTCCAGATGTCCTCCACGACAAGCACAAGCAAGATGCCACTGGACGAGGATGGTGAGCAGTAGAGCGGCGATGAGGGCGGCCAGGGCTGACGCAGACTATCGCGACTACGCGAACGAGGACTATGACGACTTCAACATGAACGAGGACGACGAGATCCAGCTCCTGGATGTGCTGGCCAACATCAAGCCGCAGGTCAAGGGCATGGGATTCTCAGACGAAGAGATCAAGGAGGCCATCTGGCACTACTACTTTGACGGCGACAAGGCTGTCAGCTACCTCAAGGGTCCGTTGCACGTCATTGTACTTCTTCACGGCTCGCCAAACTAACCCAGACAAGCACCGCAAGGACAAGGCAAAGCAGGCCAAGAAGGCAGAGCAGGAGGCGAAAAAAGGTGAGTTGCTGTGCTCGTTGCCAGGATCGAGTCTAAAACAAGATGGCAAGCCGTCAAAGCTGGCGACTCTCGCACAGGCGCGTAGCGGCAGGGATGGCGGCGACTCGAAGCTGTCGAGGCTCGCCCAGGCCCGGCGAGGGAACTCTGGAGCACCAGAGCCCATGGGACTTGCAGGCCGGGGGCTGGCGGGGAAGGACGCAAAAGCTGAGGGTGGTGCAGGTGCTTCAAAGCTAGCGCAACGCATTCTACAGTCGCGAGTGAGCCGAGAGTCAGGCAAAGAGACGCCAACAAAAGAAAGTGCTCTCAGCAAGCTAAGCAAACTCAGCCTCGCGCGGCGGGGTGGCAGTGGCCAATTGTCAGACGCTAAGGGGTCTGAGCCTGCAGAAAGTCCATCGACTACGGACACCACTGAAGCCTTGCCTCAACCGTCCGAGCCGCCCAAAGCGCCTGTTATAGACTATAGTGTCCCAGAGTACCACCCTGCCGCGCAGTCGCTGTTTGCTCGACTGTTTTGTGCTTGCCATAAGCGACTCGACACCGGGCCCAAGACCGAAGCTAACCACGTTCTTCTCCCAGCCAACGCAGCTAAACTTCGAGAGACGGAGTCCAACTTTGGGCGCCCATCGCCAGACGATGTCGTCCTTAACGCACAGGCGCAGGCCAAATTCGGTGATCGCAAGGGCCTCAGCTCGGGTACGCCCTCCGGTGCGTCCACTCCCGGCCATTCAACTCCTGGTCGTGCAACCCCGCGGCCTGCTCTTCCACCTGGGCTTGTTGACAGGCTGGAGGGACTCTCAGTTGGTGGTTCGGGTCGGACAAGCGGTGCGTCAACACCGAAGCGCCCGACCATCAACATCGAGAAAGAGATGGCGGCGTCGAATGATAAGCCGACCGTGAATTTCGTGGTCATTGGTCATGTTGATGCTGGTAAGAGCACGCTCATGGGGCGTGTATTGCTAGACGCTGGGGCTGTGGACGAGCGAACGGTGCAGCGGTACAAACGTGACGCCGAAAAGCTCGGTAAGGGCTCGTTTCATCTAGCGTGGGTGATGGATCAGACCACAGATGAGCGAAAGCACGGTGTGACCATAGACATCTGCGCCAGCAGTTTCGAGGCTGACGGAACGCGGTTCATGATCCTCGACGCTCCAGGTCACCGTGACTTCGTGCCCAACATGATAGCTGGCTCATCGCAAGCAGACTTTGCAGTGCTTGTTGTTGATGCGTCTACCGATGCCTTCGAGACAGGTTTCCACTTGGACGGGCAAACCAAGGAACATGCGTTACTTGTTCGTTCGTTGGGTGTTGCTAAGCTTGTGGTGGCTGTCAACAAGCTTGACAATGTCGGCTGGTCACAGGATCGATTTGATGAAATCAGCACCCAGCTCAAAGAGTTTTTCAAGGGAGTTGGGTATGCGGCGGAAGACGTCAGCTTTGTACCACTGAGTGGTCTTCGTGGCGACAACGTGGTGAAGCGGTCAGATCGCGCGGAGCTTGCGTGGTACACCGGTCCGACACTGCTCGAGGTGATGCAGGCAGAGACATCGCCAGAGCACCAAACGCAGCAAATCCTAGAGGATGATCTCCTCCTCTTTGTGAGCGATACCTACTCATCGGGGCGGTCTAGTGATGTCACCATCACCGGCCGTGTGGAAAATGGCTCGATTCAACGCGGGGACCAGATTGCGGTCTTCCCATCTGGCAATCGTGCTTTTGTGAAAAGCGTGGTTGTCGATGAGGCAAACGCACGCGACTGGGCTGTTCAAGGCAATAACGTCGAGGTTGTGCTATCTGGCATCGAAGCGGAGTACGTGTCTCCTGGAGATGCTGTGTCACGCGTGACAACACCGCTCCCATGTGTGCGCAAGTTCCGGTCTCGTATTGCTACATTCGAGCTGAAACGGCCACTTTTGGTTGGCACGCCGCTTGTACTACACCGGGGAAGAACAAACCAGCCGGCAAAGATCAGTGCAGTAGTCGCTCGGATCGACCCGTCGGATGGCACAGTCATCAAGAGGAAACCGCGGCACATATCCTCAGGCCAGAGCGCGATAGTTGACATCACTGTGGAGGGACCGCTGCTCCCTGCTCGGCCGATGGCAGAGAATCGCAAACTTGGCCGCATTGTGCTCCGTAAAGATGGTATGACGGTCGCCACTGGAGTGATTGATGAGCTCATTCCTGTTAACGAGCCGAAGGAGGCGGCGGTCAACATGTCGTAAAATGTACATTTTTATAAATACGCGTCATAGAACAAAAGCAGGAGTGCAAGCACCAGAGATGTCCAGATAATGATCTTAGATGCCATTTTGTTACGCTTTCTCGCCGACTCGAGCTGCTTGTTGGCCATTGTTACGTCCTGGCGTGTTTGGACCGCGTCAGTGGCAAGGACCTCGATCTTCTCAGTCTGTTGGCTCAAGTTCTGCAGTAGCCTGGTCTGAAGGTCGGCAATTTCAGCAAACTTTTGCTCCACCTGGCGAGCCTTCCGCTGCATGTCCTCCAGCTCATTCAAGAGAGCATGGTTTTCGCTCTCCAGCATCTGAACCGTCTCTTTTGGCAGCTCTTCGAGTTCTGCCTGTGCTGCTGGGTCCGCAGGAGCACGGCTGGCGGTGGACGCGTCTGAGACTTGGTGAAACATATTCCTTGCTTTGGCCTGTTCTCGACGAGCTCGGTTCTCGGACAGCTGGTAATAGAGTCCATTGACATCGCTCATCTGGGTATCGAGATACCAAAACATGCCTCGTCTATGTTGCTGCAGAGTGTCCCATGCCAGATCAGCTCTAGTGTCTCGAAATAAGCTGGAAAACGCCCCTTGTTTTGCCTCTCGGCGTTTCAGGCGCTCGTCCTCGAGGGCTTTCAGCGAATTGATCTCCTTGAACGTTGTCTGGAGTATGTACTTCATGTGGTAGTCAACGTCGTCCCGCTCCTTGTCAGTCATGGCCGCTTCGCGACCATAACCCCGCGGTCGCACGGCCAGGTACCGCGGCCGAAGCTCCTCGAGGTCTCGCCTCGTCTCTTTCAAACGACGATCAATCTGGAGGCATTTTTTGGTGAATGGGTCCTCTAGCTCGCCCTTCCGTCGCACTAGCGGGCCGGCGCCTGGCCCTGCCTTCTCTAGCTTGTGGCGTGCCACCTCAAGGAAGGCTGGTGTGATGTCCATTGCGACTGACGACCCAAGTGTCGATCGCTACCAAGTCAAGCCCATCACCGCCCCCATCGCTACCATCTGACCTCCATCGCTACCATTTCCAATTAACCCAGCATCGCTACCAAGACTACGCGTGACGCGTTCTGTGCCTTCGTCATGACTGTCAAGAATAAGGAAGAACGGGCGTATCTGGACCTCTGCGAGCGAATCATTCGCGAAGGCGAGCTCCGGGAGGACCGCACCGGCACGGGGACCTACTCTATCTTCGCGCCGCCACAACTACGGTTCTCTCTCGAAGGCGATACGCTGCCGCTGCTCACAACAAAACGAGTGTTCTATCGTGGAGTCCTTCAGGAGCTGCTGTGGTTCGTCCGAGGCTGCACGGACGCAAAGAAGCTCTCCGAAGCCGGCGTTCACATATGGGACGGCAACGGGTCACGCGAGTTCCTCGACAGCCGGGGGCTGACACACAACCGTGAAGGAGATCTTGGTCCAGTGTATGGGTTCCAGTGGCGCCACTTTGGGGCTCCGTACACCGATTGCGATGCTGATTACACCGGCAAAGGCGTCGATCAGCTTGCTGAAGTCATTCGGAAAATCAAAGAGACCCCATACGACCGGCGAATCATCCTCAGTGCATGGAACCCAGCAGACCTCTCCAAAATGGCGCTTCCACCGTGCCACATGTTTGCACAGTTCTATGTCAGCTTTGGCCGGCGAGAAGAAGGAGCAAAACCAAAGCTGTCGTGCTGCCTTTACCAGCGGAGCTGCGACATGGGTCTCGGTGTGCCCTTCAACATAGCCTCTTACGCACTCCTCACGAAAATGATCGCACACGTAACAGGGCTCGACTGCGGCGAGTTTATTCACTGCCTTGGCGATGCCCACGTTTACGCTGACCACGTCGACGCTTTGCGAATTCAATGCTCACGAGAGCCCACAGAGTTCCCCAAGTTGACGTGGGTGAGGCAAGTGACGTCCATAGACGATTTTACGGCTGAGGACTTTGTCCTCAAAGACTATCACCCCCAGGGCAAGATTGAGATGAAAATGTCAGTATAATTCAATGCTATGACCATGAGTCGGTTCTCAGCTGCGCCGCCGCCCGCTCGATTCGGTACAAAGCCAGCGTCAAATCGAACAATGACACAGCGACGTATCGAGCCGCTGCCTTATACACAATCTCTAAAGACTCTGGTTCAATTGGCACGGTGAACGGGCCGCTTCGCGTTCGAGAATCAATGTAAAGTGAGTGATAGTCCTCGCCAGGTTTCAGGCCCGGCGCAGAGGTCTTTTTAGTAGCAGAACCCTGCACCGCACGATTGAAGTCTGCCAGTGAGGCGTCTGATGCGCCGGTCTGTTGAGCCTGAGTTGATGAGTCCAACGGAAACATTCCTAGCAATCGCCGTCTGGGTGCGCTCGCCGAGGAGTCGTCAGAGACAAAGTTGCGCTCCATCCAGTCCATATAGCGGTGCATCTTGGCCCGATCCCAGAACAATACTTCTCTCTCGTCTGCCTCTGCGTGGCTCTCGTCCTCAAGCCAAACCTTTCGAATGAGATCGAGCCAGACGCTCCAGTCGGGACTCTGAGTGAATGGGTCAATTTCGCTGTCGGAAACTCTGGTGGCACCATCTAGGCCTGCACAGAGCTTGACGCACACCAACACAGCGCACATGAGCGTGAGTTCAGGCGACCGCGCGCGAGGGTTGTGTTTCAAGCCCGACCGAAGGTGCAATGTGAGGCCCAGTGAATTCACAAGCTCGATGGTCCCATAGTACATCTCTGGAGGCAACATCCAGTTCCGTACCAGACGCTCGAGGAAAATAGTCCATGGAGGTTCCGGGAACCGAATGCTGTCTAATTCAAACGATTGGCATACCCATTCCACGTGGTCGTGGATGAGACCCGGCCGTGGCGGCCGTGTGTGTCCAAAGGCAGCCCGGAGCTGCCACGGCATGTGTCGGCGCATGTCATCTGGCAGCAACAATACCCCCTTGAGGAATGGGTACTCGTAACGGTATATCCAGCGGTGCAGATCTGATATGAACACTGGAGCTCGAAGCATTACGCAGCCTAGATAGCACAATGCAATGGTGTCAATGTAGTTCACGGGTGTACGGGCCCCTTGCCGCGCGTAGCGCTGGTCCTCTCCATCGCTATTGACATCGTTGTTGTATTCAGCCTCAGATTCAGAGCCAGAATCAGATTCACTTGTTGTCTCTGATACTTCATCATCCTCACTGTCACTAGCCATAGGGCGCATTTGCGGCACCATCCGGAGGGGATCTTCAGAGTAGCGGGCGCGAGTCGGCGTGGAGGCCGTCTCCGACGCCTCGCCATCAGAATCGGAGTCGACTTCAGCATTCACGAAGCTGCTAGCCTTGCGCCGAAGATAAACAGCCCACAAGTCTCGCACAACATCGCTAAGCTTTGGATGAACGTGTCTATGCCGGACGAGGTAGTCAACCTGGGTTCTAAGGAGGAACTGAAAGGCCTGCATGTGAAGAGCCACAGCGTCGTTGCCAAAGAAGACGGCCGATTCAAGATCTATTTTTTGGGATGCAATCCGCGGTCCGACCAGCTTTCGGCCCGCCGTAAAGAAGTCGTCGTCATCTTCGCCTATCTCCACGTCTCCTTCCTTTTCGTGGCCATTCCTGCAGACTCGGCGGCCGTCCACGACGCGCCAGAGCCGCGCATTGCAGTTCTCAAACCCGCATCGCTGCCCCCGCACCCAGCCACTGGACATCCGTCGTCGTCGGTGGCGATGAAGGGCTCATGACCGTCGGTGACGGGGCTCATGACCTGATGAAAGGGCTCATGACCGGGGCACACGACCGAGGGGCTCATGACCGGTGTATGGCACACGACCTGACAGAGGGGCTCATGACCGTTGTGTGGCACACGACCTCTCTGGTCTCAATGCCTGAGGTGTGGACAAGAGGTGGAAAGTCGCGACTACTTGGTGTGAGCAAGAAACAAAAAACTTTTATGCCAATGCAACAGACCATAGTTTGTCCACGTGGTCTGCCTAAGCTGGACGCTCTCCGTCGTCAGCGCCGCCATCCGGCCGGTTGAAATGCTGCTGCGGCGACATCGGCGTGGCCCTCATCATGGTCGGACTCTGGCCGTAATAGTACTGGCCCTGTGCAGCCACTGCGTGCGGGCCAACAGGAGACTGGAACCCCTGCGGCTGTCCCGGTGCGTAGGGGAATGCCATCATCATCTGCGGGGATGTCATGAACGGCTGGCCACCAGGCGCACCGCGCATGTACTGCGGGTTGTACCCATAGGGGCCGTAGAAGCCGGGCCGCGCCGGCACCATTGGTATGCCAGGGCTCACCGGCGTCACGCCGTCCGCTCCCACTATCGGAACGGGAGCCATACCGGGTGACGAGGGAGGGAACATCACAGGCATCCCAGGCGGCATCCGTGGCGCAGGACCCCCAGGATAGAACGGCGCGGGTTGCCCGCGAGGGCCAAGGTGCATTTCCATGTGGAACAGCTCCTTGTACGACCGCTGTACCGTCTGCAGCGGCACGCTTGAGCTGGCCGGAGCGCTCATTGCCTCCTCAGGCGAAACAACAATCGACCAAGTAGGAGGCGTGACAAATGTCTTCTCAATGGCAAACGGCTCATTCCCCGTGTGCTCTCTGCGGGCACGTTTGAACGGGTTAAACTTGTCGCGCAGGGCCTCAACGATAGGCACGGCATCGCTCTTGGGGCCACGGCCGTTGCCAAAGAACAATGCTGGCGTCGGAGACCGCTGGCGGGCTCCAGCCGGCGACGCAGGAGCATCGCGGGTGGCTGCCGGCTGAGGTACAGGTTGCTGCACCCGGGCCACGCCCTGGCTCGGCGAAGGCGAGCTGCCCGCGCCAGGAGTGAAAGCCTGCGCACCGGGGTTTGGACGGAACTCGGGCGCTTTGACATTCAACTTCTTTGAAATAGAGGGCCGCTTTGCTGCCAGCGACGCTGGCGCCGCAGCCTGGACTGGTTGTGCCAGCGGTGTTGGCGACTTCTGCATCGAAGGGGTGCTCTGCGTCGACTCGTCTGCACCAGCCGTGGCACTGGTGGTCATTTTAGTGTGGGCGAGCTTGTTGACGAGGGAGTCGATGTCGCTCTGGCGACGCGCAGCGGGCTGAGCGCCAGATGGGACGGCAACGGATGCCGCGCCAACCGTGGGCGAAGCCGCTTGCGAACGGTGCTTGATCTCCTCCTGCTTCGAGCGGTCCTTGGCCAAAATAGGAATCAGGTCGTCTGGAACAGGAGCAGTGATTTTGTAGCTTTGCGAGAACTTTTTGAAATCCGATAGCCGGTCCACAATCTCCTTCTTCTGCTGCGCCTGCTTCTTCTTGTTCATCCGAGCCACCTCCTTGGCCACGAACTGGCGGAAAGTCGCCGACAACTCCTTCTCCATCGCTGGGTTCTTGCCCACACCGCCGACGCCGGCCGTCGGCTTGGTCCCCTTGACAGTCGTCTTCTTGTCCTCGTCGCCGCCCATCTGAGCAAGCTTCTCCGCCAGCGTCGGCTCTTTGGCCGCGGCTGCCGCCGTCTCCTCGGACCCCTCTGCCTCGGCGTCCTTTCTAGGTGTCACCCGCCCCTCGGGCGTGGCCAGAGCACTGGAAATGATTGCCGGGTCGTACGGCACGCCACGCTGCGCGTTCTTGGCCCCAGTGGGCGCCCGGAACTGCGGCGGCACGTACCGGCTGGCCGACTGATCCGCCTTGTCCCTCATCACCCCCGAGTATTTGTCCTCCTCGTCGAGGCCCGAGTCGTCGAACGCGACGCCGCGCTCCTCGGCAAGGTGAGCGCTGCCCTGGTGGCCCTGGGCCCCGATCCCGCGCGCAATGCGCCCGGCGCGACCCTGGCGCCCCCGGGACCCGGGGGCCACACGCGGGCCCCGACCTCGAGCCTGGCCGCCGACATGAGCCAGAACTTCCACATCGCAGGCTCCCAGCCGATACCCACCCCTAGGCGCAGCCTGTTCCCGGCCGCCGCCGTCGACGGGCCCAGCAAGACCGGCCGCCCCGATCTCGGCCCAGCCGTCAACATATCAAACACCCTCTACACGGCAACGACCCCCGACGACGACGACTCGCCCATGTTCATCGACGACTCGTACTCGCCGCTGCCACACAAGCCGTCGTTCCACAGCCAGCTCAACCGCGACCGCGGCGGCGCGGCGGCGCGGCGGCCGAGCTCCTCGTCGGTCGCCTCCGACGACCTGGAGGAGTCGTCTGAGGAGGGCTGTCTGGTCGTGGACCGCGAAAACGGCGGGCCGCTGTGCTTCAGCAACAGCCACAACGCGCGCGCGCTGGGACGCCCCCCAGGCTTTGTGCTGCACTCCAGCCAGAGCAGTGCCTCGTCGCTCGTGTCCCCCATAATGAGCCAAACAAACAATAGCAGTACCTCGTCGCTCAACAGCGACCTGGAGGCCTCGGGCGGCCACCGTGCGCTGCCCGAGGCGCTCTCCAAGCCGTTCCAAGAGCTCGGCCAGCGCCCTGTCCTCCAGCCCCTGAGCAGCAATACTCTCCACACCAGGCGCTCGCAGTCGCGCCTGAAAAAGTACCATTCGCAAGTCTTTCAGCGCACAGCAGACCAAAGTCTGCGTGGCCGCTACAACAGGTCCCAGAGCGTCTCGCAGCGGGACGCTTTCGCGTACCGGGCGTCGTCACGAGAGCCCTCGCCCGTGCGGCAGCCGTCGCCAGTCAAGAAGGAGGTGTTCTTTGACACCACAGAGTTCCCCACCTCGAATCCCGGTCTTGTGAATAAACAGACCGACTCTGCCGCAATGGAGAGCCTGTTCTGCGGCTCGCCCGAGAGCTCACAGCCCAGCGATGTCGAGACAACCCCGACACAAGGCCTTGCAAGTCTCGGCGCGTCGCTGCGCAAAAAGTTCAGCTCGTCGCTGCTGGAGACGGAGGAGAGGGCATCGCTGTTCAACCACGGGCGCCACGCAAGTAGCTCAGTGAACCTCGTGAATCGCAACCCGCAGCACACAAGCCTTGAGAGCTTGTGCGAGAACGACGGCAGCCCCACAGTAAACGCCACACAGCAGCGATTCAGTGCACGGCGGCTGCGGCACGCCAAAATCCGCCGCACTCAGTCTATGTTCCAAAGGCCTAACGAGCTGCTGGCCGAGGAAATTTCCGAAGAGAAGGAGGCAGCGCAGCTAAGCGTTGCCAATGCTGGGGACGGCTACCTGGGTGCTGCGAGCCGGGGTGCTGGCAAGGCCTCTGATGAGCCGCTGACCCCTGGTCCGCCTGTAGCAGAGACGGGCACCCCAGGTAGCCAAGAGAACACGGGGACGCCAAAGTGTGTCAATCCGTGCCGGGCATCTTTTTTGACATCGCCAAACTGCGAGATCAAGTCTTTTGAGCCACCAAAGAGCGCAGGCGATGGGTTCCGGCGTATCGAGCGTGACACCTTATGCGAGATTATGGACGGACATTACAACAAGTACTACGATCGGTTCATCATCGTCGACTGCCGGTTCGAGTACGAATACGAGGGAGGACACATCAAGGGAGCGATCAACATCAATTCCAAGGAGATGCTAGAACAGAAGCTCCTTCAAAACACGCCACGGCCGGACCATCGCGTGTTGCTCGTGTTTCACTGCGAGTATTCAGCCCACCGCGGACCTCTTATGGCGCAACATCTTCGCAACAGAGACCGGCATATCAACATGAGCCGGTATCCGGAGCTTCACTACCCTGACATAGTCATATTGCGAGGAGGCTATTCGTCGTTCTTCCAATCACATGCGCCTCGCTGCGTGCCGCAGCGGTATGTCGAGATGAACGATAGCAGCCACCGCGTCGCGTGCGAGCGAGAGATGACTAGGTTTCGGCGAACGATGAAGTACTCCCGTACCCAAAGCTACACCTTTGGGGCGCAAACCGACACATTCGGTCCTGCACTAGGATTCCGATTCCCTCCGCGAGCGGAGTGCGGTAGCCCCGGCATGGAGGTTGACTCACCGACAGATCGTCGCCGTGCGGTTCGGGTAGCGAGCCTTTTCAGCTAAGGACACCCCACGCGCTTACACTAATACATGCTCAAGACAAGTCCATTCTGTCTGTCGTATCTGGAGTGGCCACAGTTGACTGCTGCGTAGTAGACTGCTCTTCGTCGCTCTCCATGCCTTCCCTCCGAGCTCCTTCTTGTTTCTCTTCCAATACCTGCGTCTGGAACCGCTGGAGCTCTGCGACGATGTCTTCGAAACGCTGTTGGCGATAGTTCCAGGTCTTCTCCAACGACGATAACACCTGCTCCAATTCCCCAATCTCCTGTGCCAGCCTTTCGTTTGCCTCGGCTGCCTCCTTTCGTGTAAGGTTGAGATGAGCTGTGATCATTCCATCGCCCGTGTCGATACGCTGAGGCTTTGTCATCTTGTCGATAAATTCATTGTATTCCTGCCTCTGGTTTTTGCGCTGAGAGGCCTCCGCTAGCTCTCGCTGAAGTTCCTGTGTACACTTTGTGAGCGCTGCGGCCTCCTCGCCATGCCGCGCTTGTTCGCCGGCCGTTTTGGACCGTTCTCGAGCGCTTGTGTTGAGCTGTAGCTGGCACTTGCGAAGGTACGTCGCGTAGGCAGCGAATTCAGCTTCCAGTCTCTGACCAATGGACTCCAGCTCTTCAGAATCGATGGAACCACCTGGAGCGCTCGTTAGCTGTCCGCAGAGCTTCTCTAGCCGCCGATACTGTGCCTCCGAGACCCGCACCCGTTGCTTTATGGCCCTCTCTTCGTTCATGGTCGTTGTGAGCCGCACTTGAAATTTGAAGTCACGTGCATCGTCGCTTCGCAGGACAAGGTGGCGGACTATGACAGTGAAACGGACTCTGAGCCTGTCATTGGCGGCAGCGGGCGGGGATATCGCACAGGTGCGGGCCATCCTTGGAACAGAGGACATTGGCGGTGATCACACATTATGGCTTGCGATCCTCTGCCAGTTTTTACCCGAGACCACGCCCCCAAAGGAGTACGTTGGCCTCGTCCTGAGCCTGGCACGCGGGGAGGCACTCACTTCATCGCAGGCCGACGAAGAGCTCTCGGCTTATCCCTCTCTGGAACTTGCGGCTGAAACGCTAGAGGCCCGTGTTGTCTATCTCCAGGAATACCTTGAACGGAGCCTTAAGCCTATGGGCTGGGAACCAGTAGGCGAGAGTGACCACATCATAACTTCGTGGCTCAAGGCAAGAGCACGGCGTATTGATCTTGGTACTGGCCTCTTGACTGTGATCGACGATCTCTTCGCAACTCAAAGCCTGCCCAAGGCAGCTGTTGACTGGTATAAGAGTGGGCCAAAATTGCTGTCAGAGCATCGGACACGCTACGGTAGCAACCTCACGCTTCACAAGTGGGAAAAGTCCACTCCACGAGAGAATGTGAACTTTCTACTTGGGCAGTCGACTAACAGCACTGTCGCACGCGATGTTGTATCGCTGGCCTTGCCATACTGCAAGCACACTAACGAGTTCGAGCCTTTATTGGATTGGGTCATCGAACGCGCAGACACTGACTTTCGCACTCTTTTACTACCTATATCGCCGCTGACTGGTGTCGTCCCCGGGCTTTCTGACGCTCTTACTGCGGCAGTATTCCGCTGTCCAGGTTCGGAGCCAGACACGACTGACACAATGTTCCGTGTTCTTTCGCATCTCAAGAGCAGTCATGTGGACGAGGCGCGTACTTTGGTACACTCCGTCGCGGAGTTGCACAAAGTGGGTGTACCCATCTCTGTGCAATCTCTAGCCAATCTTCGCAAAGCTCAAAAGCCAGAGCAAACAGCTCTTCTGGAAAAAATTTTGACGCAGGGCGCGTGGGAACGTCAGTCTGACACGCAATGGGCAAATATCAGAGATCTGCTGTTGTACTTGAGCGAGACTAGTGGCGTGCTGAGTGCAATTTCAAGGGATGAGCTGGAGTCACGTATACTTCACGACGCTCTAGGCGCTTCTCGGTTTGCTTTTGTTAGCCAGACGTACGCCCATCATCCGAAGTATCAAGAGCTTGTGCTCGAGGCGTTCCGAAGTTACTATGATCGGGCGCAGAGCTGCCACACGGGACGAGGCAACATACGACTGGCAGCTCTAGCACTTGAACTGCTACCTCGGGACAGCAAGACTTCAGAGGTTGGACGAGCCTACCAGCTGCTGGAGGCAACCCACGCCTTGAGCAACTATTCCCTTACGCTCTCGCCAGGAGTTCCACTAACGCCTTTACAGCTACGCCAACACAGCGATCCACTTGATGTGATCGAACGTGTACTCTCTGCGAATCAACACGCATATCGCGACCGAGAAAGTCTCACTGACATCGCAATATCCTTGGTGTGGGGTACAAATAAGGAGCAGCGTTTTTACGAGGCCCAAAGCTTTGCAGACGAATGGGGCAGTGTCACGGAGGCAGAAAGACAGAAGCTGGGCCTGTCTGCACATGAAAGCACACCAGAGAGCGTGATCTCGAAAGAAGTGCGATCGTTGTGCGTGAACTATGCTCTCGCCAATGGCGACTTCGATGCCGCCTATGACTATTGCGTGCCGGAGCTGACATCTCAACCATCTGCATGGGCCACTTGCCTTCAAGTGGGTAAGCACATCCCACTCGACGACGATGGTGACAGTGACATGTTGGAACGACAGCTTGACATTTTATCCCGTACTCTTCGCGTATGCCCTCGTGAGAACATGTCGGAAGTATTACGGTCATGGCGGCAAGCTGAGGCCCGGTACGCAGAGCTGGTGCCAGTGGATAGTTCCACACAGACGCCTCTAGGGCAATCTCTGGCCCCAGAACGAACGAGCACGAACGACTCGGGGCTTTTCACTACATCGCGCCTCGCTAGGGCACTTGCGTCGTCTGCATCTGCTTTTGACGCGGATGAAAAGCGTGATCAGCTACAAAATATGCTAGTGTCTGGCCTCGGCTGGGCCATTGGCGCAAAGAAATAGCAGTATTTATTCAGACGGGCGTTGCCCTTTCCGTTTTGATATCCCCGTGGTGATTGAATCGGCATCTCGTGTTGACGGGGTGTAGTTATCTGGCTAGCCTGCAAAACTAAAAGCTTTCAGCTTGCTGTAACCGCAGTCCTCGCGAGATTCCGCCTCAGCCACTGAGCTCAGACGATCATAGAATTCGACAACTTTCGGGTGTACCATAACCCCACGCTCCGAGAAACCAGTAACCTGAAGGCCTTCTTTTGTAACGGCCCGACTCAACGCCACATACACCTGTCCCTTCTCGAATGAACGCGTCAGGTCTACTTTGACCCATTCGAGTGTCTGACCTTGGGCCTTGTGAATCGACAATGCCCAGGCCAAAATCAAGGGTATCTGCCGACGAGAAGCAATAACCTGTTGGTCTGCATCTTCAATGTTCGTTGTTTCGGGTTGTACGAGAACGTCGCGCGTTGTACCGTCGACAAGGTGAAATCTGACGTACGGGAAACGCTCGCCGCCACTCAAGGCTAGCTCTTGCAGTTGTTGTAATCGAGTACGTTTGCGTCTCCAGGATACACGGTCCTCATTTTCTGGAAGCTCCTCCGGGATGCCGAATGGGTCGTCCACAAGACTGGTGGTCTCCGCCATCAAGTATCTCTGAAGCTCCTCGTCACTCAGGTCGCCCTCTGTTTCCAACATGGTGAACGACTTTTCGTTCATGAAACCCAGTACCTTGCCCAGAGAGCCATTCACCAGATTTTCGTCCATGTTCTTAATCAACATAACCTGGGCCCCTATCTTGAGATCAAGCTCTTCCGTCAGCATTAGGTCCTGAAGCAGGTTGGCGTTTGCATATTCTGGTGAGACCGTGTCAATCGCCCGGAAGCAAACCGATCGACCAGGCAATTGGGCCATTCGGGTGCGATTCGCTCTATCCACCTGGTGCTTGAGCGCAAAGAGCTCCGTCGGAGATATCCCTGGAGGTACGGCAGGTTTGCGTGAGAGTCGCCGAAACTCCCTTACAATCTCTGGAGTGCACGCTCCACGGCGTAGGCTGTTCAGCATCGCAGCGAAGTCATTGTCGCGCTGACGAAACACCTGCCTCAGTTCGACAGTTTCAGTAACAACCTCTGGCCAGCATGCCGCTTCGAAGGCAAACCTCTTGGGAGCTTCACAATGTCGTGAAACAGGGGGGAGTTGAAAGAAGTCTCCTGTGATGACGACTTGTATCCCACCGAAGGGCAAGTCCCGGCGACGTTTGACTTCCCTCGCAATATACTCTAATTTGTCAAGCAAGTCTCCGTCTATCATGCTGACCTCATCGATGATCAGCACTTCAACATCTTTCCACCGGTCCCGTGTCTTTCTGTTCCGTTTTATCCGCTTGATGAGGACGTCCACCGGCTCCTTGCCTAGCCCAATACCGGCGAATCGATGTAAGGTGGTTCCTCCAACGTTGACTGCGGCAAGACCAGTGCTTGCAGTTACTGCAACCTTGGAAGGGCGATGGCGAAACTTTCGACGAAACTCCTTGATAATGTTTCTCAAGAGCACGCTCTTTCCAGTTCCTGCTGCTCCGGTGAAGAATATGTTGCGTCGCTGCTCCACTACCATCTTCAATACCCGTTGCTGCTCCTCCGAGAGGAAGATTCTAGGCAGCGCGCCATCCTTGGCTTCTGATTTTGGCTGTGCGTCTGTGTTCAGATTGTCTGCTCCTCTATCGGGAGCAGCAACTTGCTGTTTTGTTCTTCCTTCAAACTCCAAGCGTTGCTGTCGGGCGCGTCGCAAGCCTTCTCTTGCCTTCCGCGTTGCGCTGGCAGTCTGTTCCCAAGGAGCGTGTCGCTTTGGTGTCTCTGCGGGCAGTGATTCAGTTGCCGCAGCGGGCTCTGCTGCTATGGTTGTTGGTCTTGCTGCCCTTCGCGGATTGCGCCTGCCAGGACTTTTCCCGGCTGACAGCTCTCGTGCGGGTGCTTTCGCCCTAGTAAAATCCTCCTTTTCCTTATTCAGCCGTGCTTCGGCCAACTCCTGTCGCTCGTCCTGGTTGAGCTCCCACGGCAAGCGACGGCCATCCTGTTTGGGTCCAAGTTCAGACGCTGGCCGATTTCTTATCGGCACTACTGGCAATGGGGATGATGGTACATCTTGACGGAGAGCATCGCCCTGATTACCACTGGAACTCGCAAAGGGATCAGTACTGTAGTGTCGCGCGCGTTTGGGGGACCGTTTTGGAGAGAACTTCACTGATAGAAGCGGCCGTGATTGACGTGGCGGTGATGACGGCGGCGACCTTGCTTTGAACTTGGCTGCCGCCAACTGTGCTAAGCTGTGGGTGTGGTGGTATTCGGGCGAGGTACTCCATGGAAGCGGCTTTGAAGTTCCCGAACTCTGCGCAGACGCGCTTTCTTTGGGTTCTGTGCCATTTCTAGTGGGGCTTATGGACTTGAAGGCTGTCTCAGCCGTCGGCACCTTGTCATCCAAAGCCCGGGTACTATTAAATACTGGCAGTGGCGAGGGTGGCTTGGTAAACGGACGAGTGGTCTGAGCAGCATCGTCCCTTACCGAATCTTGAGAAGCAACGTAGTCATCTGCAAAAAAATCATCAGGGAAGCTGCTGACATTGAACTCTGACGTGTCGCCATGGTCGGTATCCCAAGCGCTGACTGCGATTCGAACTTTTCCGGGGCTCCGAATCGTTACTGATACCGCTGCAGGTGCCTTGCGATCTACAGTAGCAACCTTTGACTCCTCGCCTCCAGCCAGACCGGAGGTGAAGATTTCATCGTCCTCGAGGTACTCTGAGTAGTCGGATGAGGCCATTCTCAGACGAACCGCCCCCGCCACGGCACCGTTGACGATACCTGCACCGCACGGCCTCGCTCCTCCCAACCTGAGCCGCGACGGAAGCCTCCGAGAAGCCCTAAGGGAGAGAATTGTGTCGTTTTAGCGGCCACCGCGAGTTGTCGTCGTCGCCGTCGTCGTCGTCGCCTGCAACGCGTGTGTCAGGGTTAGGTGTCCGCGTCGCGACTGTTTTATTACGCGACAACGACAACGGAGATGGGGTTGGCATGGCGGACGCTGGCTGTAGAGCCGTCAGAGCTTTGCCTTGACAAGCTGCTACGCTGCGGACAGTCGTTCCGGTGGCGACGCAGTCAGGACGGACACTGGAGCGTAGGCCTTCGTGGTCGAATCCTGGTCCTACGCCAGGACGGCAATGTGTTGCACTACAGCACCGTAGGGTCAGAGTCGGTCGACACTGAGGATCTGATCCGGGACTATTTTGCGCTGGGGACCGACCTAGCTGGACTCTACAGCGAATGGAGCAGCAACGACCCGCATTTCTCCCGCACAAGTGGTCAGTTCTCGGGGATCCGTATCCTACGCCAGGACCCATGGGAAAACCTCTGCGCCTTCATCTGCTCTAGCAACAACAATATCAGGCGCATCTCGCAAATGGTGGCAAACCTCTGTCGTCACTACGGACGCCCACTTGGTTCTTTCGACGCTGAGGAGCACTTTGACTTCCCTGATCCGGAGCGGCTAGCTGCTGAGGGTGTTGAGCAGCAGCTGCGGGCCCTGGGATTTGGATATCGCGCCCGCTACATCCAGGAGACGGCTCGCCAACTGATGGCGAAGGGCGGTGTGTCATACCTTGAGACCCTACGCAGCAAGTCCTACGCTGAGGCCAAAGACGCGTTACTAGAGTTCATTGGCGTCGGGCCAAAGGTCGCCGACTGCGTGTGTCTCATGTCACTCGACAAGCACGACTGCGTGCCGGTGGACACCCACGTATGGCAGATTGCCCAACGGGACTACGGCGTAGGACGCAAATACAAGACTCTCAACAAGCCCGCCTACCAGCTTGTGCAGACGCACTTCCGGGAGCTCTGGGGGCCTTACGCGGGCTGGGCACATTCAGTGCTGTTCACGGCTGATCTTGGCGACATGAAAGCGGAGGCCGCTGCGGTCAACGCGAGCCGTGTTGCTGGAATCAAAACAGAACAAGAAACAAGTTTCGAGTCGGGAACAGAAGTCATCCGTGACACACATAGCGTCACAACGTCCATAAAGAGCGAAGTCGTACTGGGTGAGGTCAAGACCGAACCCTCCGCGCGTGCTATGCGACGACGAAAGCGGCGCTCCTCGCTCAGCGAGGAGGTGCCTCGGAAAACAATCATTGTAAAGTAGCATTCATTGCATATTTGTGTCGGGTCTGTGCTTAGCAGCTGTTCCTGGACGTGCTCGTCGTGCTATCAGGGCCAGGGTTCATGCAGCCGAAAACACCTCAACTAACTTCACGACTTTCGGTAGAGAAGGCCCAGAAATGCCGGCGTTTCGGGACGACCACATCCTGGTAATAGACCCAGGGAGCGAACGGACCCAGGCCCAGTTTGGGTTCGGCGAGTCCCTGGCGCCAGCGTCGATTGAGATCCCGACTCGCGTGTACAAGCTGAGAGAGGGGTTCTATGCCACCAAAGGCGAAGAAGCGCAGGAAGTGTGGCCGGTTCGAGGCGGGGAAATAGTCGACATTGGCGCGTTTTGCTACATACTCAAGGTCATTTACCGCAGTGTCACAAAGACTTTCAGCACGAACTACGGCAAAACTCCGAATATCGCGTTGCTGATCCTCAGCGGCAGCCGGTGGACGCGTGTTCAGACGGAAGAGATTGTGCAGTACTGCTTCGAACGGCTCAAGCTTGGCGCAGTATCCGTGCTGCCCGAAGCTCTGGGGGCGCTCTACGCATATGGACTCCAGGACGCGCTCGTAATCGACATCGGCCACGAAAAGACCGAGATAACGCCTGTTGTGGACTGCTGCGTCGAGGAACAGGCTGTAACAGTCATTCCTGTGGGCGGGCAGACTGTCACTGACCGATTGGCGGAGCTCCTGCCCTCTCTCGAAAAATGGCAGTGCGAGGAACTCAAGCGATCCAAGATATTTGAAGTCCTCTCGGACGACGCCGCACGGGCATCGTGGTTCGGTGTCAATGAGACTAAGGCTGACGATGAGGGTGTTGTTGATGTCGCCGCTATTGTGACGTCGGGCCGCACTAGAGAGATCTTGGAGAAGCGCGAACGGGAGAAGGCTCAAGGCGCAAATCAGAAACAAGAGCCAGCAAACACTGAGCGAGAGAAGAACTCGTTCACCGACTCGCGGGGCAACATAGTTGAGGTTGGCCGCGAACGGTTCCAGGGGACTGAGGAGTTCATCGCTCAACTGGTAGAAGCCGTTGGCCGGGCCGTGGGTAAAGTCGAAGAAGTGAACCGGCGGCAGGATTGCTGGGATAACCTTGTGTTCGTCGGGGGTGGCACGGCTGTCAAGGGCCTCAAGGAAGCCATTCTGGCCCAACTTCAGGCAAAGTACATTGTGAGCCGACAGTCGACATTCTCTGAACTTCCCAGCACATTCAACACGTCGGGTTACAACACCCCTAATGGCGGAGCAGCCACGCCGTCAGCGGCTCTCAATGCTGCTGCACAGGCTGCAATGCAGCAGCACACGGTTGGCCACGGTCAGGCGCCCACGAGTATAAAGGTAGCGCGGATGCCAGAGTATTTCCTTGAGTGGAAGAATCATGGGTGGGAAGATGCTCAATTCCTTGGTGCACAGATCGGTGCAAAACAGCTCTTCAATGCCGGAAACGACTCAGGTTTCTTGTCTCGCAATGACTACAACGAAGTCGGCCCTGGTGGTGTTTGGGAGGCCTAAGGGCATAATGTAAACTATTGCTATTGATTGATTATCGTACACTATGCAACTGTCTTCTCGTGCTGGGGCATCACTGTCGTCTCTTGAGGCTCTGTCTCTGTCGTGGATCCCTGACTCTCGATGTCGTGAGATCCAGCGGCATGTGATTTGCCTAGCTCCTGAGCCGGTGTCACTTCATTTTCCCTTTTGCCCTTTGCAATCCACCACTTGAATAAGGGGATGAGGAATTGCGCAACAAGGATTTGCTCGCCTTGGTACAACACCAGCGGGATGGAGACGCGCCCCACGAGCGGCGAATGCGCCCCATACTGCGACGAAATGAGAGGTGCACCGAGAGCTACAGTCTTGGCCGCACCGCACAACATCACCGCCACAGTGTCTTCCCGGGACATGTAGAAAGGCGCAAAGATCTTGTACATCCGGCGATAGGTCTTGCTACTCTGCGGTGTTGGTGGCGTCGGCAGAAAACGTTTGATGAGCCAGCACCGTGCACACACGAGGCAAATGAGCGTGAAGAGAAGATATATGCCGACGTTGAAGAAGCAGATCATGATCATGGACGCTGTTGACACAACCTCGAATGCGTTCTGGTAGAAACTCGTACTGAACGTGGCCCAAATCAAAAGCAGCAAACAGAATGAGCCCAACTTCGCAAGCTTGAACTTGGTCAGCATCCACTTGACCTGTTTGGGGAACAGATTCTGCGCGCACTGTCCAACGAAAAGTGGAAGAAACAGAGCCAGGCCCAGTTGCTTCATGACTTGGCCATACAGCTTCCTGATGGAGCCGTTGTTCGCCGGGTTGCCGTACCCGAAACCAGTCCCCGGCGACAAATACATTTGCACGAGGGCAGGGCTCAGAAACGCGCCAATGAGGTTTCCAATGGAGACTTCGATGATGGAGAGCGAGTCGTTGCCGCCGGCCTGCTTGGTCATAACGACGTTGCTGGACACAGTAGTCGGAGTACAGCCCGTCACGATCATCCCAACCAGGATGTAGGGGTCCATCTCCCGGTTGTGTGCGGCCTTGATGATGATCGCGAATGCGAACATGATGGTTGGGGTGATCAGAAACGAGAGGCCCTGGACCACAAGATGCGCCCTCCAGTGGCCAGCCATGCGGATGAGTGTTTGCGTGCTGATGTTCATGCCGGATACCAGGAAGATGATTGCCACAGCGCCATACGAGATGGAGTACTCTGATCTGATGATCCCGCCTGCTCGGGCGACGTTAGGGAAGCTGTGGGCCAGAGCGACGACGACGCCCATGCCTATGATGAACCATGAGTCCAGACATAGCTTGAGGAACCATTTGGTCCAGCCTACCACGCCCCTCCGTTCGCCCATTATGGGTGTTGCTATGGCCGTTGATTCAGTCACATTGGAGCCTTCTCGGGTAACCGCATCCCGCCCGGGTAAGCTCGGAACTTGCCGAACGTGGGGGGCCATTAGTGTCACGTGATATGATGCGTGTCTGACAAAGCGCCTGCGCGCGCGCTCATGTAACCGGCTGAGCCGCATGGCATTTTTCACCCATGAGCATATAACGGCTGGATGTGGCAACGGGTGAAATGGGGCCTCGGCGTCCTGTCGTGGTACCCGGTTGCGGCCACGTTCGCCGACCATGTCGCCTACCTCGGCTTCATAGACGGAAACTCCATGGTCCCTGCTCTGAACCCCTTATCCAACCGCGGTGTGTCTGACGCGGTCCTGCTGTCCAAGTGGCGCCTGACCGAGGCCGGCAGACTCAAAGTGGGCGATGTGGTGATGTTCCGGTCGCCCCGAGACCCAGAGAAGATCGTGGTCAAGCGGATCCTGGCCGTCGGCGGCGATGAGGTGGCGACGCGCCACCCCTTCCCGCGCCCAACTTGCCGCATTCCGCCGAACCACCTCTGGTTGGAGGGCGACAACATACACTCGGTTGACAGCAACACTTTTGGGCCAGTCTCCTCGGCTATGGTAGTGGCTAAAGTCACACGCGTGCTATACCCATTCGATCGTTGGGGACCCATCTCGACGGCCCTGCCACGAGAGGCACGGCTGCACCGCTAACGAGCGCCATTTGCATGATACGTGATCGCATTTCATAGACTATGTACTGCTTTTGTTTCTCTTTTGTTACAAAGGCTGATCGGGCTCGCCAGTTCCATCTGCGGGCTCGTCTGCTTCACCGTGCTGCGCCATTGACACATAGCGCTGTAGAGCAGAGAGCTCTTGGGGGCGAAGAATGGTGACGCCCGAAAGGCGGTAGTCGAGGACGCTGGAGAGAGCTGTCTTCATGCCCTCGGGGTCATGCTCGCCATTGAACACGATGAAATGTTCGCCAATGTCTCTCAGCTTTTCAACCTTCTTGTCTAAGCCATCTACGGCACCTTGAAAACGCTCAAGCTTCAGCTCAGCGATCTTTTTGACGCCATCGAGGAATCGCTGGTCCACCATCTTCTCGGGGTCAGTGTCCGGGGACTCGACGTACCAATAGGGCGGAATTCCATAGAAAGCCGCTTGGAAGCGCTCCAGATCCACTGACAGCGACTCGTCTTGGAGCTCGTCGGCCTCAAGATAGCGGTTCTCGAATTCAGACAGAATCTCGTCACTGTTCTTCGCGAACTCAGACTTGGCGTTTTCCCAGGCATGGTATCGCTCCGACAGCACATGTCGAATGCGCCACATGGTCTCCTTAATGGTATCAGAGACGCTGCGATATGATGATTGCTGCTCCCTGCGCATCATGCCCTGGTAGAGATGGTCCTCGCGAGCCAGGACATTGCGCTCACGAAGGCAGACATACCACAGCTGGTGCAACTCATCGAAAGACTTGCGACGGAGCTCGGGGATGCTCCAATGGCGAGCTTTTGTGGGGAGGTCTTCTGTTTCCCGGAGATACTTCTTGTCCTTGAAGAACTGCCACAAGGGGTGATCATCTTTCACCTTGATGTTGGCGACGGTAGGCTCCACGGGCGGGCGCAGCTTGAGCCGAGGAGGCACTGCCTTGACCCTCACTGCCAGAATTCGTCCCGTATGGAATTGTCGCATTGTCGGAGCACCTTCGTCCACAGCTCTCGGGAATTTTGATGCAGCCACTTAATAGGACTGCACGCGAGAGAGCCGCATGAGCCGCATCTATAACGCGGCTCAACTGCCGCACAGGTCATGCGGCTCCTGAGCCGCAGGCAGACCAACGACAACAATGTCATCGGAACCTCTTGACCTCGTGAGGCTCTCGCTAGATGAGCGGGTATACGTCAAGCTACGCGGTGGGCGCGAGCTGAGAGGCCGCCTCCACGCGTACGACTCACACTGCAATATGGTGCTCGGCGACGTGGAAGAAACAGTATACCTCCTCGAGGACTCTGAGATAAAGGTAAGCGGCACTCGCAGGGCTGCAGTGCCAGATGCCCGGGCCGCCATTAACACAGACAACGAAGAAACGGAGCGAGATGTTGTATGTCAGGGGAGACGCAGTGATCCTCATCAGTCCTCCTTCAAACCCTGAGTGAATGTGTATCATAGTCTAAATTATTATATACTGTTCCTGCGCTGCGGCATGCGCCTCTTTCCGCCTTTCGTTCGCGACATACCTGCAATCTCAGGAATCTTGCCTTCGTCCTTCCACTTCCGAAGTATTTCATGCCCATACTGCACACCGACCCTGTATATCTCGTCAAACTTCCCAAAGTCCAGCGTCGCATAGTTGTCAATGGGAGGTCGCAGGTACAGTACGCCGGGTGCCTTCTTTGCCCGCTCCAGTGCGCTTACTGATGACACATATGCCAGGCGGCCTTGGATCTCGGCAAGCGAGGGCACATTCGGATGCTTAGAAAAGATGTTCCATCGGTTGAACACAACCCACAGCCCGGAGAGGGTGTCGCCATAGCGCATAGGGGTCGTGTCGTCTATCGATCCCACGTCGACAGCAAAGATGACCCTAGCCCCTTGGCGTTGCATCTCTTCTACCGTTAGGTTGTCAACGTAGCCGCCGTCCAGTAACATCGATCCGTCGTTATCAGTTATTGGTGGCAGGAGACCAGCTAGCGACATGCTTGCGCGAATATAGCGCCAAGCATATCCAGCGCGGTGAATTTCCATACGCGAAAGCGTAATGTTCGTGGTATTGGCGTAGTATCGTAGCCAAAAGTCCTCGATACGAGCTTCTCCAAACGTTTTCCAAATCCCCCGATTGAACTCGTGACCGGTTGTATACGAGGTGGTTGGATACGTCAGGTCAAAAACCATACGCCAAAGCGACGCCATACGTCCAGCGAACTTCTTAGCCCTTCCAAATATGGGTACCATATCGTAATCCTTCGCGTAGAGTCCGCCTACAAAGGCGCCAATGGAAGTGCCACCCACAAAATCGATGGGTATTCCGCTATCCTCTAGTGCACGGATAACGCCGATGTGTGCAATTCCCCGGGCGCCACCGCCACCAAGAACCAGGCCGACTGCCTGACCCGAAAGAACACGGGCAAGTCTGTAGAAATCATTCTTGTGAGGTTGCTCGGTGGAATAGATAGGGAGCCGCGTCGCTCTATACTTTGAAATGAGCTCAGTCTGCATTGCTTTCGCGCGCAAACGAAGCTTGGCAAGCTTGGATTTTCGCACCGCTTTTTCATCAGGTGGGCCGCCGCCAGCACCATAGAGAGAGCTCACGTCTGCCTTAACTCTTGTATCCATCTGAACGTGGTGGTGGGAGTGTACCCAAATGCGATTCTTTAGCCATCTGTTGGTTGACCCCGGCAGCACATGCCGCTCTGGATGTAGCATTACAAGTTCGGTGCGGGCCGTAGTCTTCATCTTCACAAGCAGACGTTCGTACTCCCCGATTTCAGGCTCGGACAGCGAATCCGCAAGCAACAGAATACAGTCCGCTTGCGAAATACACGTTTTCGTCCACTGCGAGTTGACTGGCGTATCCACCACGTAAACAACGGACTGAAACTGCTCTTCGAGATCTGCCAGGTAGCCAGCCAACTTGAGCTTTCCCATACGACTGAAAGCGTGCCTTCCCAAGTGATTTAGAACCATTGCTTGATTGAGGACGGTGACTCGTCGCTCGATACCTTTGAATGCCGCTGCCAGCTTGTTCGCAAAGTCTGTCGTCGCTGTGCGCGTGACACTCCCTCGGCTAACAGGAATCACAGAAATAGTGCGGAAGTTCTCTGAGGAGTTGTTATTTTGCGCCACCGTCAATCCACCATGACCCCATACGCCGTGGCCCAGCTTGCCGCCATAGCTCTGTTCGAGGCCCTTGCGCATACGGTTTGCAACGAGGCGTGAGATCTGAATGGTGATACTAGGATGCTCAAGTGCAAGGCTTTCGAACAGAGCCCGCGGGAACCGCACCAGTTCTGTGTCACGAACTGCCACGAGCGTAGTTGGCCGTTTCGATATCGTCAACACTTCCAATTCGCCAACGGAGTCACCTTTGCCGAATTCCTCAGCGATACGAACCTCGTTGCCGTCCTCGATCACAGAACGAAGTCGCCCATTCAAAGTGAGGTAAATCGAATCGGCCTCGTCACCCTGATTGTAGATGATTTCACCCCCAGAAACCTGCACCCATTCTAGGGCAAAGTCCAAGTGCAAAATGAGACGGGTCAAAACCTTGGTTAGGGTCTTCGCAATCGTCAAATGCATCAGTGGATACTTCTCGGCCATCAGCTCAAGAGCAACTCGTGGCAGGTAACCTAGGTATACGTCTGTTTTTGCCTTCACTGTGACGAAGCTCTTGTAGCCGACAATGGAACCAATGTATCCGGTCAAGCCGCCAGGTTTGACTGTGTATAGTTCTGTGTCCTTGCCGTACTTATCCTTATAGGACACCTCCAACACTCCGTCTACCACGAAGAAAAGGCCAGGTGAAACTGCATTTTCACGCATCAAAACAGAGCCTTTGCGGTAGAACATAACTTCGAGATGGTCCACAGCTTCCTGCTGGGCCAGTGCAAAACTCTGGTAGGACGAGCTAGCAATGGATTCATCGTCAGGGATAGTACTACCTTCGAACGGACCCATATTGCCAAACGCCTTCGAGAATACATGTCTGTGGCCACGCGAGCCATCATATATCGAGCTCGCTCCAATAAGTGGCGAAGCCTCGTGACTGACAGTAACGCTTGTGCTAGGCTTGCTACCGGAGTCAATGCTGACCTTATCGAGGCCCAAGAAACTGAATATACACTCAACAAGGGCAGTGCGCAGTGCACGGTCTTCCGTTTCTTCGTCACCGGAGTCCAGGTCTGGACTGTCCCTGCGCTTCTGCGAAAGAGAGCTCTCCTTGCGGAGCAATGGCACATTGGACAAGAGATCACCAGGGTGGGACACTGTGGGTTCCAGGACGATCTGTCGCGTGCGGGGCGCACTGCCACGGACAGGGGCTGGGCCTCCGTTATCCGAGCCTGACTTACGTCGTTGCCGCTTGATGCTCTTGCTGTCTTTCCGTGGCAAATAGGTATAGTCGTCTTCCGAGTCATCAGACTCGTAGGAGGGCAACGCCGCATCTTCAGCTACTGTCTTGCGTAGTCTGTTGACCGCCGAGTCATGGAGGTAATTGGGGAGCTCGTATTTGGCAAGGTTGTTCAACATGATTTCAGTTTGGTAGATTTCTGATGTCAAACCCAGATAATGATGTCCAGTAGCAAATGTCACACGCTGAAACCGGGTCAGGATAACCTGGACGATGTGCGATGCAGACCGAGGGTATTTTCGAGTCAGTCTACGGAAAGCTTCAGCAGGAATCACGGCAATAGTAGTGTCTTGTGAAGCTCGTGCGATCACGTCCGGCGGTGTGTGAACCGGCGTGTGCCCTGACCCCAAAGCAGCGCTGCTCATCCCAGCAGGGCCAGTGGCCCCGGGCACAGCGGGAAACCCATTGATGCCGCGGGCCAGATTCAGCTCCGATGCAGTACGCGAAATGCCGCCACCAGCTAGAGCGGAGGCTCCAAGCCCGACACCGTGCGCCATGAGGTTGCCAACGCCGATGCTGGCCGAGCTGATCACCGCCTCAGCTTTGGGCGACGCTTGACTGCCGACTGAGTTGTGCCTACTATCATGTAGGACGCTTCCTGGCGCTGTTGGGTTCGGAGAGGCAGCTCCGGGAGACGCAGCATTTTGCACTTGAGAAGCCGGACCAGTGCCCAGCGGAGTCAATGGGTAGCCTTGCCCTACTGTCGTCGACATGCCGTTTGTAGCAAAACCCGGAATGCTGGGGGAGGCTCCAGGCTGCCCTGGCGCAGTAGGGTTGTTAAGGTCGAAGTTTGGCATGTCTCCGAGCCCATCTTCCCGAAAAGCCTTACTGATCTCGATGTCCTCCGTAAACAGAGACAAAATGGAAAACAGCGACGTTATGGGAGCCCCATTCTTGACCTCTGTGAGAATATGATACTTGTGACCCTGATACTCCACAGTATTGCCGTCTCCAGATGCGACGGTCATGTTGTTGTAAGGCGCAGTAGCGGCCGTGTTCGTGCAGTGAGCGTCGTTGCGCACATAGACCTGGACGACACCGTCTATGACAATGGAGAAGCCTCGCTGTTCCTCTAAGGATATTGTCTCCTCTGCCTGGTATTTCTGTGTCTGCATGTGTCGAGTGAGCTCGTGGAAGACGGGACGGTCCAGATAACCGAACACCTTAATAGCGGAAAGGAACTCATCGAGGTAGGATGAAAAGCGGCCTTGTTTGTCTTCTTCCTCGCCTGGGAATATATCCATCCGCGGCGCCTGACGCTTCGGTTCAGGGGGCAGGCGCGAGTAGATGGTGAGGTAACGGTAGCGGACGACGGCCCACACCAGCGCTGCAAACGCAATTAGCAAAAGGAGCAGACTGCTGAACTTGAGCGTGATGTTGAAACGACGCCCCAGGAGACCCAGAAAGTAGGACGGGATGTGGTACATGAGCACCCCCAAGACGCGGATGCTGAGCTTGGAGAAGTACCATATTATAAAGGAAAACCACGACAATGAATGCCCGTCGTACCCAGAGCCCGCATCGTAGGGCTCGGTGCCGAGTTCCGACACTGTGTGAGCCGCCATCGCTTTCGTTCTAGTCTCACTCACTTTCTCCTCTGTGGGGCACGTTTGCGATGATGTTCCAGACACCCTGCAGGTCAGCCGAGGCAGGAGAACAGGGAAGCCGTCAGCTCGCGACAAGCTACGATTGAGACCACGCGTTCCTACGAGGGGAGAGCCATGTCTTCCTCGGAGTGCTCGAAAACGTTCATGCCCCTGGGCAAGAGCTTAAGGGCATTATGTCCTTACAGATGTCCAGGCCATCGCTGAGTGGTCCAATGTAGGCGAGCATAACTGATCCTCTATGTGAGCAGGACGTGATCTCAGACTAGCAACTATGCCCTCGAGAGCAGAGCTCCAATTGTTTGGCCACATAACGAAGCTGAGCCCTCAGTGCTTAAAACGTCCCTCAATTCATGCAATCGTAATATAAATACACACGCCATCACCGCGACTGGCGGTAGGACAGCTGGCCTTCGAGGTATGCCACGCGCGACTCGGTGAAATGAAGGCGATCCTCTAATGCCTTGACTCTCGACTGGAGTGCCGTCAACAGCGAGAAATTGTCATCAGAAGTCGATGGCCGTGGCAAAAACGCGCCCTGCTGTGGCACAGGCGACGTCCGGCTGCTATCTGGCCCCTCTAGCTTTGCTGACTGATTGTTGTTGTGCAGAAGTGGGGGCAATACGTTGCTGTTATTGTAGGACGGCAGAAAGCCATTCCCGGCCGCATCCTGCGGGGCAGTCACTGGCGGGGGCAGTGTGACAGGCGCCGCTGGCCGCTGCGGCGTTAGCGACTGCCTTGCAGCAGGTCTTGGGGCTATAGGCGGTGGCGGAATGGCCCCGGAAGGCGGCAGAGGTGGTGGGCGTCGGAATTGCGGTTGATCTTCTGGGTTCGGCCGCTTTGTGCCCCCAATGCCAGGCACAGGCCCCGCCCTTAGGCTCTCCACTAGCGGCCTAGGAAATGATGTTCGGAGGGGCGAGTCGTCGCCATCCTTGGCTGGGCCCTTCACGGGCGACGACACAGATGCAGAGGCCTCAGCTTTGTGGCCCTTAGAGCCGTCCTGAACATTGAGATATATGCCAATACAGCTTCCCGAGCCCTTGTAGTGACGAACCAGCGCGTCGCCCCGTGCAAACTTGCGCCCGCAGCGATCGCATGTAAAGGGCTTCTCGCCAGTGTGGAGCTTGAGGTGCCGCTTGAGGTCGTGGAAGCGCCGGAACTTGGAGCTACACGTCTCGCACGTGTAGGGTTTCTCGTGTGAGTGTGTCAGCAGGTGCGACTTGAGGTTGTGCTGCCGCGAAAAAGTCTGCGGGCAGTGTGGACATGCCATGCGCTCCTTGCCAGCGGGTGCTGGTGCGATGTCGGCGGGCTGCGAGGAGTCTGCGCTGTGCTTTTTGTTGTCCGCGTCGCTGGACTCGCCGCTGGACGACGCCCCATTGGTCAAAGCTGTCGTGGACCCTGTCGCTGCTGGCGCGTCCAGCTTCGAGGCGGCCCCGGCAGGGGCGGAGGGTGTGCTGGTGTTGATGCTCTGGAAGCTGGGCGTCGCCGAGTCGCTGGAGAGCGCGCCAGCGGCGCTGGGCCCCGGACTGGTCGCTGGCTCGGACATGTGGCTGGTGTGGCGTGCGGCCCACTAGGGTGTGGCACCCGACGCGGACGGTCGACACGCAGAGGCGGTTGCAAGGCGGGCGGTGGTGTGAGTACACCGAAATTGGTTCACCCGTGGCGGACGGGGCGAGGCTCTGTGTGCGGGGTGGCAATAGGCGGTTGGCAGTGTGCAAGCCCCTCGTTTGAGGCGAGTCCAAGCCTCTGGGATGTGGCGCATTAGGGTTTGGGTTCCTCGGGTTTTCGGCATGGCCTCATGTCACGTGAGTTGTGGCGCGCGCTTTGCCGCTCACGTGATTTGTGGCGCGGGGGTGCGTCCCCTGCGTTTGTTGCTTTTGCAGCGCGCGTTGTTCTATGCATAGAACAATAAGCCGCACGCTAAGGCTTGCGGCGTCGCCCAGACGACAGCGCCACCGCGACTCCCACCGCGCCTGAGCCTCTTCTTGCGCCACGTAAGAGTGCCACGCCGACTACGGCCGCGCCAGGACCCTATCCACGGCCCCTGCTCGCCCCCGCTGCGCAGTCCTGCAGCTCGCCTGGCTGCGTTGCTCAGCCAAAACCGGTTGCGCCACGGTCTTTATCGAGTGCACTGGCCACAACACCTTGCCAGAAGCCATACTCACCCCCCGAAAACACGCCATACGCAGCCTCCGACGCTGCTGGAGCTACCACGCACCGGAACGCCAGCCCGGACCTCTCGGACAAGTCCGTTTGGACCCTCACCCTGCAGCGTGCGGCTCGGGATCAGACGAGCATCCGGCCCCGACATGACATCCAGGGTCGTCACACGGGTCGCTGGGGCCGGCACTGGGCCAGCCAAGCCAGCCTCGTGGCGGGGCCTGGCAGCTGACCTCGGGCCGGACGCCTTGGGCAGCCCGGACGCCGCAGATCCGGCCATCCTCCCCGAGGACCGGCGGGCGATACAAGGGCTGAATCCTCTCACAGCGCCGCTCGAGTACAAGCTCTGCGCCCGGTGCCAGCGCCCAGTGCTCACAGAGTACCTGGCGGCGCACACTGCACACACATGCCCCAAGCGGGAAGGCCGCCTAGGCGGTGTGTCGAACGGGGCGACGGCGGCGCCCCCCACCCCGGCCACGGAGTCCTCAGACTCCAACATCATCAACAAGTCTCCTGGCGACGCGGCTGCGAAGCCCGCTACCCCCACCCCGACGCGGAAGCGGAAGCCCTACATGACGAAACGGAAGCGGGCCGAGCTGGAGGCGGCTGAGGCGGCGGCACGGGCGGCAGCGAACGGCGAGGTGCCCCCAGAGCCGGCAGAAACACCTGGGACGCCGCCCAAGAAGCGTCGCAAGAACGCGAAGGAGGCGAAGCCGTCCTCCGGCACTAAGAAAAAGGCACCCGTGGACGTGGAGAGGCAATGCGGCGTGCCACTGGACAACGGCGGGCTGTGTGCCCGGAGCCTGACATGCAAAACGCACAGCATGGGTGCGAAGCGAGCTGTCCAGGGCCGTAGCGCTCCTTATGATGTTCTTTTGGCAGCATATCAAAAGAAGAACCAGGTCAAACAGGCGATGGAGTCCACCCAGCAACAACTGCAAGAGGAAAATGATCGCTACGCCACCAGTCTAGATCCTGATACGGAGGCACTGCAGGTCCTGGAGGGTGTAAAGCGGTCGCTTCCAGTTCCACTTGAATCTAAGGTGGTGCTGCCCACCAAGCTAAAGGCACACTTCTTTGGCATGCGTGAAATGTTTGCATCTAACTTCCTCCCGCGATTGCCTGGTGGTGGCATACTTGGGAGGGCCACTAACATCCATCCTGACGACCCATCTACGCTTCACTTCCGTCGCCCGCCGACTCTGCCACGCCTTACGCCGCAGCAGCAATTGGCGTACAAACAACAGCTGCTCTTGCGACAGGCTCGTCTCCGCCAGTTGCAGCAACAGCAGCAGCAGTCTCAGCAGCAGGCCCAGCAGCCTGTACAGCAAGGACTTGCGCAACAGTCGCCCCAGCAGTCCAATCGACCCCAATCCCCGCACCAGCAACTGAGGGCATAAGCGTAGAACGAAAAGAATATAGATTGCCGTCCTCCATTCGTCTATTTGAGAATATAACTGACTCTGAGATGCACGTACAGAAGGACGCCAAGGAGAGCAACTGACCAAGCAGTAAGGGCAACGGTCAACTTTACAATGGCTTCCAGCTTTTTCAGCGACGGTCGCTTTACCTCAAAGCATAGCCCAACAGCGGCATCAAACTGATTTGCCATAGCCAATGGGGAAAATCTCTTCGCGACCAATTCCTGTCCGTTAGCGGCCATGACCCCTCGCGCGGCACTGTCAAGGCCGACAGCCTGTTCAATGACCTCTGCCCATTGCTTCGGATCGGCATCGCGTAGCCATCCCGTCTGTCCCTCTACAACTGTTTCTAGCGGCCCTCCGTTGTTTACAGCAAGGACAGGTGTCCCGCGCGACATGGCCTCGAGCGGAACTATTCCAAAGTGTTCGTGCGATGGCGTGTAGAGCAGAAGTGAGGCAGAACAGAGCAATTCTTCCTTCCGAGCGTCGCTGACGCTCGGCATGAACACGACATCAGCCACAGCTGTATCGCCGCTCTCGACTGTTGCGTGTGCCAGCTGCAACCTTTCACAGAGCTTCTGAAGCTCTTCCAGATACTCAACGTTTTCACGTACACGCTTGTCGTATCCACCTGCGACCAGAAGCATACCGTTCTTCTTCGACATGCCGAATGCTTGAATAGCGAGCTCGACGTTCTTTTTCCGCTCGAAGCGGTTGATGGAGAGCAAGATAGGAGTTGAAGGTGTCGTCCGCTTACCAGCCGAACCGGTGTAATTCGGCACGCATGGGTAGATAACCTCCGGTGTACGTTTTATATTCGTGAACGTGGTTTCAAACACTTGCCGCGTAAACCGCGAGTTGACAACAATGACATCGGCCAAGTCGGTTGTAAACTGCTCAAACCAGTCGAATGGCGCGCGATAGATGCGTTTCAACGCCGACTTCCGTTGTGTCAATAGCTGGTCTGGGAAGTGGCAATAGAACAAAATTCGCGCGTCTTTGTACAACTCGCTCTTGCGTAGGTACGGAATACACGCGCTCAGCTGATCCACGATGAAGCAGTCATGCTTGCGTTTAACGCGATGCTCAAGCTCCCACACGAGATGAAGCTGCCTAAGTGTGGCACATAGAATCGACAGACGTCCTCCTATGTTGGGTGGCACGATCTTGTTCCCGAGCACTACAACCTCCAGGGTGCCGTCGCGAGTCTCCTCGAAACAGTGATCGCGGTCCCAATGGCTGGTATATATGGTCACATGGTGGCCAAGTCGCTGAAGTCCGGCAGCAGCATCCACAACAAGCCGCTCGGCACCACCGATCCCGAGATCCGGGTGCACGAACGCCACTCTCAGGGGCGGCATTCGAAACGTTCAAGTGCCGCATCGAGAATGCGGCATGTTTACGTAAGCATTTCCCGTGTCGCTTACGTGATGGCCCTGCCGACGTGGCGAACGAATTCGCAAAACAGTATTCAAGCCCGTGTGAAGCCATTACTCTGTGTATCGTGGTTTTCAAGCGCTTCCGCCGGCACTGATTGCTGTACCCTCAAGGGTACGGCGAAGTTCAAGTGTCGCGGCATCTCACGGATGTGTGCTCCGCTCTACCTCTTTTTTATGTCTCGGTATGCCTCTCGTAAGTGCACTGTCAGCGCGGGCTAGGTTACCACGCTGCCAGCGGCTAGGTTAACCACATTGGCTTGCTGCCACCACCTCTCGTAGCACTCGAAGCTAGAAGCATCGAATGAACTTACTGGAGCCGAGTCACGTCGGCGAGCGAGCGAGGACCCGGTGACCATCTGCATTCAATGTGTCGTTTACTTTATTATGTTCTCGACGTTCTTATGTGCGGAAAGCTATAATTTGCCACTTGACACACAAATCTGCACAAATGGACATTGAACACGAGAGTATTTCTAGGGATGAGCAGGAAGCATGGCCGCAGCGACCCTCCTGCTGTCAGGGTCTAGGGAAGACATGCTGTATGGCACCTCCGAACAGTCCACTGGAGGCCTTGGCCACTCAGCACGCAAGGTGGCGGCGGTCCCATGATTTTGGATCTTGCCGCGACGAGCCTGGTCTTTCGCCAATCGAAGAAAGCTGTCAGCCACTCCAATATGACCGAACAACCCAACCTGAGGGAGCTACGGCGTATGACGACGGTCGGCTCTGCAATCCCGCGCGCACTGCTCGATGTGAGTCGGCGCCGCCAGTTATGACATACTCCACTGCCGTAAATCCCTCGAGTTCTTGCAGCCCGGGATGCCACGGCCGTTTGCTCGCGGTGAATAGGTGCTGTGGATTTTGCGAAATGCCTTGTTGCAGTGCGAACAAGAGCACGCCTCGCCTTCGAGGACGTGCCTCTGATGACGACACGGATTGCAATCAATGTGATGCTAGGTCACCGCCTCCTGCGGCCCGCCACCAAGATCAACTAATTTCTTCCATGGAACCCGGCCTTTGCGCCATTTTTGTCGCAATTGCAACTCCTCTCAATTCCATATTGATCGGCCATGGTGCCGTGTGGGCTGTTTATCTGGTTACTCTTGCTTCCAGCGCCTCTCTCTTCGGTCTCCTCCTGATTTCGCGTGATCGGGCGAACAACGATCCCGAGAAGCCTGACTTTGGCATCCCTGAGCCGCCACCTTACCCCACGCCGCCTGAGTTAGACCCTTCTCCGCCATTGGTGCCAATTCCTCGCCCAGAATGGCCCCCGCGCCGGAATCCTGTGGAATCTCGCAAACGTCTGGCTGAAGAGCGACTCACTGACGGTAATGACAACCCAGTCAGACATAGGCAGATTCGAGACAGGAGGCTTATCGTAGTCGTGCTTTCTATTCTCATCCTGGGCGTACTGCCCTCCCTCACACTGGCGGTAAGCGCTGATTTCTACGACTCCTACGGTCCTGAATCGGCGTGTGACAATAACAAGGTATTGCCCCATCAAACATTCATTGAAAAGGCGCTTCATAGCTTCGCTGACATTGCGAAAGCCTGGATTGGCGTTAGAAGTAGCAATCCTAGTAGGCCACAAGCCCCGAGTGCAGCAATTGCCACCAGTGGCAGCCCCTCTGTCTTGGACTTCTCTCGGGCGACCTCGGTTTCCGTTGGCCTGCTGGGAGTGTTGATCGGACGCGTGCTATTTGGCGTCCATGACCACCTAGCGAGCCGAGGCATTCGATAGTCCATAGTAAATCAAGCATGCTTTCTGCTAAACAATTCCCTAAACATATCGCGAAACCCGTACTGGTTGGATTTCGGTTCAGAGTAGACAGCCTCCTTCGCGTGCAGTCCCTTAAGCGCGCGAACTTCGACCTCAGGAGGGCCAGACCAGAAGGACTCTACATCACGTTCCAGAGTTTTCGCGACATGGGCCAATGCATTCTTCAGCTCATGTTCAAGGTCGACGTAAGACTTTCGAGCGATACCGGGCGCTTGTAGGTTATAACTGCGAATCAGCGAGTTCAACTTTTCGACAAAGAGGTTGAGATAGCTACGTTGGGCCTGTTCCCACTCGTGATCACGGGGAACGGAGTGTGTCGCGACGAGCTCGCGGACACGGCGAAGTCGAGAGTCCAACGTCCAGCCCTTCGTTCGCTCATTGATTAAGTGAACTGCGCGAGTTCTCGAGCTTTCGCGCAATTCACGACGAAATGCAGCAATCTCCACATTCACGGTCGCCTGCTTGTCAATCCATGGTGGAACAATATCTTGGCTCTTGATGATCCTGTTTAGAAAGTACTCTGTAGTATCAATGTAAGGCGAGTGCCTGTTGAAGTCATAAGGTATTTTCTGTCCCCGAGGCAAGTTCTTGAATTCGCCCCGTGCGATGGCATCCTCTATGCGCCTAGATGCGATCGCACCAAGCCCGTCAATACTCAGTGGCAGCATTGACGGCTCGGATGCCTTTTCTTTGCCTCGGGCACCTTTCGCTGGTTTTGCGTTTGTGGTATTCTCTGAGTGCTTGTCGAGGGTATAGTCCAGAGCACCCTCTCTCGCACTTGATATGCGGCCCGACGTTGACCGTTGTTTTTGATTTATTGGTGGTAGGCCATCCAAAGTCTGAAGCATTGGCTTCCTTCCTGTGCGAAGAGGTTTGTGGCTGTCAACCAGCATCCTCAGGACCGCATCTTGTGTTGATTCCTCGCCGGTCCAGGGTTGTGCCTCCGCGATGTCGCGAGCTTGCTTTGGGGCGCCAGTCGGGATCTTGACGAGCGAGATCTCACGGGCATAAGTTTGCTCGAACTCCACAGTGCTGAGGCGATTTTGGATCTTTTCGAGAAGCATTCTACGATGCGTCTCGTCAGCCATGCCAGCTGTGTCTGATGCCGGCTGTGCTGCCTGCTGTTCGGCGGTTTTCGGACCTGCCATGGGATCATCCTTCAGTGGCGCTGCCTCTTCTGCCAGTTGCTCCAGCCGCCTGCGCATATATCCTCCATCCTGCCTAACTGATGCCCGCAAAGAGAGCCACCTCGCTGTCACGGCAGAGGGCGAGGTGGCCCCGAAGCGTCGGCTGGGTGTTGTTGCAGCAGTTCTGGCCGCGTTCATGAGTCGCATTCGCCTTCAGCTGTCACCGTTCGACCGCAAAATAGTTCCGATGCTCCATGAAAAGGTGCCCAATGGTTAGCAGGCAAAAAAAAAATTAACTCCGAATCGGGGAATCGAACCCCGGTCTTAACGGTCCTCAGAATGAGAGCGTTATGTGATAGCCCCTACACTAATTCGGATTCTTATTCGAAGTGTAAGGGTTCTGAGCCTACTTGCAGACAACTTGTATACAACACGTGACATGTACACGTGACCGGAAGCTGGAGCATATCTTGGCCCATCACGCCAGAGCCAAGAGCCCAGTCGGCAAAGCTGACGTAGTCTCCGGCTCCCCGCCATGTTTACCTCGGACCGCTAGGGTCCCCACCTGTCGGACTCCGCCTCCGACTCCGTCTATAAGAAGGGTCGCTCCAGACTCTCAGCTCAGCAGCACTCGCTCGTCTATCAACTGCTTCCAGCACTTGAATGATCTCACTCCATTCTCTATCTTTCCTTCTCGCTGCGCTCTGTCTTTAGTCCAATCGATCTTTACCGATAAACGAACTCTCTCTAAGGGTTTTTGCCACATTCCACGCCACTTGCCACGTGCCTCCCTTGCAGTCACGTCTAGTTGCGTCCGAACCCTTACACGAAGTTGTAAGAGAATAATCTCTTACAGAGTGGCGTTCATGAGCCGCATTGGCAAAGCGGCGCATGGAGCCTCGAGGGCTCGCGATCGACGCTGCGATATCGGAGCCTCGAAAGCCCACGTGAGCAAGAGATGCCGATCTCAGGGGGGTATAAAAGGTCGACGAGTTGGCCACCGAACAGGGGGCAACGAGTGCACGAGCAAGCACACGATAGAATAGATAGAAACGACTTATAGCAGAGGCAATACAGAGCACGAACACGAACCCCCGCTCACGACCCCGGAACGACCTGCTATAGGTAACGACCAGAGAACTGACATCCGCTTGCCGCCCCACAAGTGGCTGACATTCTCTCCAAGAAGTTGAACTTTTCACTGACCAATATGACCAGCTGGCATTCGCACGAGTCCATTTATTTGGACTTTTGCGGCCATTGGCACGTATTTCACTAACAATACAACAGATATATGGATATTCCGTATAATCTGAGGGCTCTGTCGAGGCCAGATCCAAAAGAAAAATAAAATCAGCGGATTAGCTGAGGCCAACCATGTAAAGCTGCTGAATCTGTCGAAGGTCATAGCGGCAACAGCGGAGGTTACGAGCTGGTTTACAAGGTTAAGGAGCCGTTGATCCGCGCCAGCGACTTGCCATGATGGCGCAAGCCGGCGCTTCCAACCAGTAAGGGAGGTTGGCGAGTGTATTACTAAAGCGAAGAAGTTCAGGTATTCTGATGTCAACTTTACAAGAAGATCAATGTACAGCGGTACAAGGACCCGCTCAGGAACCATCAAACCAAGCCGCCAGGGCCCGACCGGGATTTGCAGGATACCGCTACAGCATCCTGGTCGACGAGTCAAGCCAAGCGCCGCTAAACCGGCTACGGGTCAGTGGCAGTAGCTGGACGTGACACGAATTGCTGGTATGCAATTCCGAGGCGAGGGAATGCGGAGGCCTGTGTGCTGGACTTACAAATGTAAACGCGCAGGGACGTGTAACGTATGGGAAGGCTCGATTTAAAACACATTCGAAGTGTTCGATAGTGCGCCGTATTAGCCGTTTCAAAGATTTGTCGTATGGGCCCAGAGTCGCGATGATCTTTGCGCCACGTTAAACTGGCACCAGCTATTATTAGAGCGAGCGATGAGCACCAGCACTGAATCCCCCTCAGCCAGGGTGTCGCGTAGAACGACGGTTTACTGAAACGACGAACTCCGATGGTCGCTAATCTCGTTCATACTGACTAATATACACACTGTTATTTTACAGCTTTCTTCTTGCGAGTGAACCGGGTGTCATCCGGATTGAAACCGGCTTCCTCTGAGCCATATACAGCCCAGTCAGGAGTCGGCGCCGTGTAGTCCAATGGTCCAAACTCTACCCCGCTTTCGAGAAGCTCAAAAAAGCGATCGTAATCTATATGAGTGTGCCAAACACCGTCCTTTTTAAACCGCTTCTGAGCAAGCAGAATGCAGCAAGAGTGTGCGTGCTCTGCTGCAATGTCGTACTCGAGGCCCAGCTTGGCAAGGCTCTTGTTCAATGCAGCAACGAATTCCTGAACCTCTTCGTAGAAAGGCACATTCTGCATAGTCAATGGGTTGGTTTTTGACGTGCCGCAGTAAGTCACGCCTTTCACCTCAACAAAGCACGGGAGGCCCTTTGCGACAAGCTCTGCATAGCCATCGCATTCGTCGACATTGAATCCTTTCACCAATGTCAAACGAAACACAGTCCTCTGGCTGGCTTTGTCACGGAGGATGTCTAGACACCGCTGGAATCGCTCCCAAAAGTCGCGATTTAGCGGTCGGTCGATCTTTTTGAGCGATTCCTTATTGGTAGCGTCAATCGACACATAAAGCTGGGTGACTTGATGCATGGCCTCAAGCTGATCAGGGTGCTGCGCGTTGCAAACGAGAAAGCTCGAGATGCGACGTTCGTGTAGCATACCTACAAACTCGTTGATATGCGGATAAAAGATGGGTTCTCCAACGAGCGACAGAGCGCAATGACGAACTCTGAATGCCTCAGCGAAACGCGCTGCATTCACTCCAGGAACGCCGCGCATCTGCTTGATCTTTTTGTAGTGCCCGTCAAGAGCACCCTGCAATATCTTCTCGGGTGGGTCAACTTGCCACCGCCACGTTGTTCCTACAGGGTTGGTACCGTGTCGCCAGCAAAACACGCACTTGTTAGAGCAAGACAAGGACGGAGTGGTTTCCATGCATAGGTGGCTGCGAATACCATAGAAAGCAAACTTATAGCAACTTCCCCGCCCGCGGAGAGCACTCTTCGTCCACCGACAGATCTTGACGCCGGAATGGCTGCCAACAATGGTATAACCTTGCTTCGTCAAAGCATTGTACGTAGGGCTGTCTTTAGCCACCATTTCCTTTGTCAGCACTTCATGCTTCGGCAGCTTGCTCCGTCCTAGGTCCTCGACATCGGCGACATCTGCCTCGTCAGCAGAACCTTCCGAGTCCGAATCTTGAATGGCAAGAAATTCGCCGTCGCCCGGGTTGCGCAGCTCCTCCGCAAGCGTAGTAACCCACTCCTCGAGGACACTATCGGGGTCCGTTCGTACACAAGCTGTGCCAATGGGGAACACGCGCCGCGCACCCAGCTTTCCGAGGTATCTGTCTGCTAGCTCAGCCTGGTAACAGAACTTCTCGGCCCATCGCTCGCGATCACCGATACCAAATACAGCGTAACCACCAAGTTTCGAGAGTGGCTTCGAATCGATGCGAAAGTCGTGATACGTCTCCTTCAACGAGTCGAGGAAGAAGTCCAAGGGGGATTCGGTCTCGTAGCTTGGAACAACCAGAATGTACAGCGCATTCTGGGCGTTGGCATCTGGTGCAACGAAGTACGGATCAAGGTCATCCACGTAGTCAAGGTTCAACACCTCCGGTGGGGAAGACAAGCTGGCCGCGAGGGCGCTCGCAAGGGTCTTGGCATATCGCTCACTTGTGCCGCCCAGAGTACTGTAGAACACAATGACCCTGGAATCGAGTCCAGGGGGAGCAGCAACTCCGCCGGGAAGACCTTTCCGACCCTTCCTGCTAACCTTTGCGCTGCTAGTCGGGCCAAATGTCTTCGGGACTTTGCGAGGAGTGCTCCTGCTTCCATTAGCGAGAGGCCTTGCCGAGCCAACAGTGGTGAAATCTACCGCCAGCGGTGCGCGTGATGGCTTCTTGCTGGCTGGTTCGGAGCTGCTGTCTGGCCCATTTGATTTCTCCGCTCGAGGTGCGGACCCCCGGGACCGTAGAGCGGGCCATGTCCGGAACAGCAGTACGGCCACAGCAAGAGCTACAGCTACCAAAGTCCTGTATGAGTGCCACAGCTCTAGCCATCCGCCCATGTCTGATCTCATCGTCACGGCCAAATCCCTGCAGAAAAATTTCAGCTTTGATGGTCGAGGGATGAAGTGCATTGCCGGACAAAATAAAAAAAAATGATCGACGACACCAGCAGGACTCGAACCTGCGCGGGCAAAGCCCAAAAGATTTCTAATCTTTCTCCTTAACCGCTCGGACATAGTGCCAGAAATCTGCAAAATCGAAAGATACTGCCCTCCATGACGAGCTGACGTGTATTAGGGTTATATCCATATTAGGCAATATGATTGCCCGTTTGGGAACGTCCTAAGGTATCGGAGTTCGGCACACGAGCTGCCGAGCAGGGCGAGGGGCCGGAAAGCACACAAAAACGTTCATTTGCTGACGAAACTTCAACTAAATGCCTCCACTAGATTCCTCCGCCGGAGCGCTCGACGGGTACGTGCTTGTCACCCGGCTCATGCTTGTTCCGTGCTTGCGTGTAAAACCATTGTCGCGACACAAGGAAGCCGCCCACAAACGCAAACCCGACGGCAAGCGCCATCGGCATCATTCGGCTGTGTTAGTAGTGCTTCCAGTAGCCCGTACTCGTGGCCACAAGGTGAGCAGCTTGAAACGTGCCGGCCAATCATATGCGGTATTTTTGCAGTGGAGCTGAGCGGCCTCCAGTGAACAGCGTGCCCGAATCCCAGCGACTCCTGTCCAGGGTCTTCCCCCGCTTCAATTGGCGTCCGGGAGGTCAGACAAGGGTGCTAGAGTGGTCCTGCGCCGAGAGGCGTACCTCCGTCTGGAGTAGCCGTTGTGGGCAACAGAAACACAGGCTGGCCCCACTAAAACTCACCTTTTTGGAGGAGTAGACATTCCGTTGGTCTAGGCTAGTGTCCGTGCTATGCCGGTGTATAGGAGGTAGATGGCCAGAAGGAGCAGATAACCAACAAATCTGGTTATCGCAAGGTACATTTGGTTGGCTCACAGCTGGGACAAGATGTAGGCGGTAAGTGTGGGGAAAGGGTGTTGGGTTGGGGGAAGGACGAGAACATGCGAGGGGTGATAAGCTCGATTGGGGGAGTGATCTTTTTGGGAAGATAATAGAAACACTGTTTTACAATAGGGCGTAAACTCATACATTCGTCAGCACACACACGTACGAAGAAGAGCTCAATTCCTGGCGGCACCGGACGCCGAGTCGACACCCGCGTCGGTGCGCTTTCCCTTGGGGTACCGAACCATGCACTCTAGCGCAATGGGCTGCGGCCCACGGTTGAGATAGATGGTATCGGCTAGCTCGAACCCGAACTTCTCGTATATGGGTCGGTTGGCAGAGTTGGAGCTCTCGAGGTACGACGGCACGCCTTCGTCGTCGGCCATGTTGGTGACGTATTCGACCAGTTTTCGAGAATACCCCTTGCCGCGCGCCGACGGCAGCGTGCCGAGGTAGATCAAGTACCAGCTGTTCAGGTCATCCTTGCCCAGGACCCGAGCCTTTGCGTCGTGCAGGACAGGCAGGAACTCCCCGAAGAAGCGTTTCTTGCCCTCGGGACCTAGCTGATACTGAAGCCGCCACATGCCGGAGCGGAGGATCGTCCACCAGTCGTCCATGTTCTTGCCGGGCGGCATCCAGCAGGAGATGCCCTCAAAGTCTCCGATCGTGAGAACTAGACCATTGAGCAGATGGGCATAAATGATGTACTCAAAGATCTTGAGGTCCAGCTCCTTGGCTTGCTCAGGGGTCTTGCCGTCAGTGTTGCTGAGGTAGTTGCTCACAGCATCGTTCTCGAAGGCCTCGCTGATGGCTTCAGCGGCTCGCTTGTATTCGTGAAGCTCGACTTTCCTCACTTGAGCCATTCTCTGTGGACATCTGGCTTATCCGCGGCTAGGGCCTTTTATCGGCTGGCGGATAAATCCACTGCATGGACCAGCGCACCTCGCACGCGCTGATATAACCGCCAAACCCCGGCACCTTCCTAAACGAGCAAGAGGATGCGAGGGTCAGGGTGCGCACCGCATAATCGGCAACTGACCAGCCGCGCGCGAAAATCCGGGGTAGCGCCCTAAATAGGAAGCGAGATGCGGAACGGCTATGTCATTAATGTCTACAAGTCTACAACCAGGCAGCACTCGTCCTCGCCGCTGCCGTTGGTCCGCCAGACCGTGCAATTTTCGTAAAGATCGAACGCGTCTTGTACTGTCTCAACGGGCACGTCGAGATCAAGAACTTTTTTCAGGTTTGCAGCCATCTCTTCTAGCTCACGGGCAGTAGTTTCGTCGGGTTGCGGCCAGTCTGGCGGCTTTCGCGTCGTTGTCTTCCTAAACCAGGGCTTATCCACGTTTGCGGCGAGCCAGACAACAAACACCTCGTGGAGCGCGACCTCTACTGCGCCCTCACCAACCACATCTTGCTTTCGTGCGCACCATCGCTCGACGCTGCTGTCCTCAAAGATCTCGCCTGCTGTCCAAACTGAGACACCGCTGTAGCTGCTGTAGCTGTCACACGCAGCGCATGCCTCTGAAAGTAGCCGCTGCTGAGCATCAAAGTACACCTTGCAATTCTCCTGATTGCGATTTTCCGGTGTGCCTGGATCACTCCGGGGGATTCGATGGCGAATGGCGTTTTGAAGATCCGCTTTGGCTTGCAGCTGACACCGTACTGAAGCGCCATTGTCCCATTCATTCACCGCTTGGAATTGAAACAGCGCAAGGAGGTTCTCTGGAAGCAGTTCCCCCGTCTTGATGTAAAATACTCCATCATCTGGAAGTTTCACCCCTTTCCAGTAGCCTAGCTCTTCCATCCCTTGCCGGACCTGCTCTGGTATCCTCATTTTCAGCCGAGCATAATCACATTCGAGATTGGGTATGGTGAACCCATAGCTCATTAGCAGCTCTTCGTTCCCCTTGGCACCGTAGTTATTGTATACCTGCTCTCCTGATGATACGCTACCAGCGGCAGTGCTAACTGTAAAGCCCGAGCTATCGCCAGACCACTGGATCGGCTGTTTGTAACGGTGATTAAGGAGATCGATGATTGGCAACAGCATGGAGAGGTCAGGATAGGCCGCCTCGCCGTACATAACATGGCATGGGAACGAGCGCGATGTGAACATGGCGCACGCCCATTTGTACAGCTCCCACGTATACTCTGAGGGCAGTTCGAGCTCAGCTTTGATGGTGTCAAACTCCTCCTCCCACATTGCTAGCCTCCGCTGTGCTTCACCGTCAAGGTTGGTGCCTTTGAGAAACGCGCAGTCCTCGTTGCTCATGTAGATTGGAGACCCGATCTCTGTCGGCAATAGTTCCAAATATGGCTTCCAGCGGCTTCCGTCCCTTGCGAGCCATTCTTCGACGAGGAGGCACTTGATCCCGGCCTGCTTCGATGAGAGGTCACTGAATTTGTCACCCCATACTGCTTGGGCTTGCCTAGGACCCAGAACGAACTGTTCAGGGCATGTCACCAATGTTTCATTCTCTCCAATGTCGTCCACCGCCACCATGCATATGCCATCCGTGGTATGCCTACGCAGAGCCACTTTGTTGGACACTGTAAATCCGCTCTTGCCGGCCCATTCCAGTAATTGATCCAGCCGTGGATCTTTGGAGAAGGCCGTACTGCTCATCTCAAAGGTCCGATGGTCGTCAAACTTCGCGCTGCAGGTCGGTCGCGCAGGAGACGAGAAAGTCACGTGACACCATCGCTGTTTGTGGACAGACCCGATTGGGAAAATTCAAAACATCAAGAGTAGCTCCGGATTGACGTCTGGCAACCGCACACAACGAAAACAACATCATGTCCGTTGGAGCTCTGGAGGCGCGGCTGTCCAAGGTGGTGCTCAACGAGAGCAATCGCGATGTGCTCGCACCATCCAAACTCAAGGCACCCCAGTCCATTCGTCCTCAGCCTAAGAAGACAGCCGAAGACAAGCGGCCACTGTCGCCGAAGAAAGTACAAGCAGCGACAGCAACATGCCTTCGGTCTGGCCCAGGAGTGTCGACTCTTCGCGGTGCCGGAACCTCCGGTGTCGGCAGCCAGGTGTATCGAGGCGAGCGAACACCAGCCGATCTGAGCGCCGTGCGCAAGTCCAACCCGCTCATGGGCATTTCAATGACACCCCTGAACGGGCCCATTCGGCAGTACAGCCTCGAATCGTTTGAGATCGGAAAGAAACTCGGCAAGGGCAGGTTTGGAAAGGTTTACTGCGTTCGTGATAAAGCCACCGGCTACATCTGCGCGCTGAAAGTCATGGACAAGCGAGAGCTCATCGAGTATAAAGTGGAAAAGCAATTCAGGCGTGAGGTAGAGATCCAGAGCAATTTGCGACACCCTCACATACTGAGACTCTTTGGTCACTTTCATGATTCTACAAGAGTGTATCTCATCGTCGAGTACGTGGCGCGGGGAGAGCTTTTTAAGATTCTACGAAAACAGGGGAGATTTGACAACGTCCAGGCCAGCCAATACATATACCAAATGGCCTTGGCATTGATATATCTCCACAAGAAGCACATCATTCATAGAGACATCAAGCCCGAGAACATTCTGCTTGGACTGGACGGGAATATCAAAATCTCAGATTTTGGCTGGAGCGTTCACTCCCCCTCGTCTCGGCGGAACACCATGTGTGGAACCTTGGACTATTTGCCGCCTGAAATGGTGGAAGCCAAGGGTCACGACAATAAAGCGGACGTGTGGTCTCTTGGGATTCTCATGTACGAATTTCTAGTTGGGGCACCACCGTTCGAGGAGGCTACTCACAATGCAACCTATCGTCGCATTTCGTCAGTTGATCTGAAAATTCCGCCTATAGTGCAATCCGAGGCCGCCGACCTTATTCGAAAACTGCTAGTCCACGACCCAGCAAAGCGCCTGCCCCTGGAGCGCGTCCTGACACATCCGTGGATTCAGAAATACAAACCATACTGGCCCCTCAACAAAGACTGAAAGAAATGGAAAGTTCTATAATATTTACAGATGCTATGCTAATGCCATGCCTTTTTTTGCTACTTTCTCCAGCCCTTTGACCCACGCTTTGTACTCCCTCTTCGCTACAAACAGTAGCACCCTTCCACGTTTACCCATCCGGGCTGTCCGCCCGGCCCTGTGCAGGAGGTCTGTCGACGTGTGCGGTAAATCGTACAAGATGACGTTTCGAACGCCACTCATGTCCACACCACGGGACAAGATATCTGTGCACACGAGCACTTTGACACGATATGGGAAATTTCGTGCAGGGTCAGCTTTTTCAGCAGGTTTGAGGAAGTCCTCTATCATTTTGCGTCGTTCAAGTGGTGTGAGCTGTCCCGAAACACCACAGACCTCATGACGTTCTGCTTCTAGGAACTCCACAAGCTCTGGCACGTCGAGCTTGTTATTAAGGAACACCACGACACGCTTGACTTTCCCTTCCTCTGTGCCATCGTGGTGAATAGCGTACAGTGCCTGTTTCAAAGCAAGCAGTTTGGAATCGTTGAATGGAGGTTTCGCCACCTGAATCACTTTGAGGTCTATCCGACGGGGTAGACGATGGATTTGTGGGGTGACCACCCGAATCGCGTTTGGGTATAGCTTGCGCATGAGTAGATCAAACTCTCGTGGTATGGTGGCTGAGCAGAAGACCAAGTCTGTAAGATTCTCAGCCATTTGTACGATTGAATGGGTCACTGGTGCACTCCGTTCGTCCATTACCGAGTCAGCCTCGTCCACCACCAGAAACTGGCATTTGCGTAAGATCCTTTTTGAGCGTTGAGGTCCCAAGTCACGCAGAATGGACACCAGCTTGTCAGGCGTGGCCACGAGGATATCTGTGCGTTCTTCCAGGTGAGCGTTGATAGACGGCCGCGAGAGTCCCGGCAGCAGCCCAAGCGAAGTCAGCTTGCAGACATGTGACATTGCCTTCACAACTGCTGTCACCTGGGCCACTAGTTCTATAGTGGGAACAAGCACGATAGATCGGATTAGAGCTTCGTCCTTCATGTACTCCCAGTCTGGATCTTTAGCCTCCTGCTCCTTGAGCCGCGACATGAGCGGTGCCAGGTAAGCAAGAGTTTTGCCCGAGCCAGTTTCTGCTGCCAAGATGTAGGTCTTTAGCTCTGTTGGGTGTGCTCGCCGGCCTTGGATCGCCTTGATGCCAAGCACTTGAATTGGCGTGGGTTTCCTGACTTGCAAATCGCCCAAAACTTGCTGAAGCAAAGCTGCTCTCACAGATGGAAAGATTTTCAGCTCTTCGAACTCAGTGATGTTGCGTATCAAGGCCTGCTGGTTCTCTCGTGTACCTTTCGGAATTTCGCGAAGCGAAGCAAAACGCCCACTGTTGGGCGGTCCCACTGCATCTGATACAGTAGACGACAGCTTTTGTCGGGGTTTTCCCGGTCCAGCTGAGGCTGTGGCGTAGAGACGAGAACATTGTATCGACGTAAGCCGTGCCGACAGGCCTCGCAATGGTGTCCTAATCATCATGAAGTCCGACTTTTTGAAATTTCACGCCGCACATACGGTGCGGCGCTCACGGAGGTCGAATTTCAGGAACGGACTCACGAGACACCAGAATGGCCAGCCTTTCAGAGCTTTTGTCCAAGCTGGCTGTCCACAAGCGGGACGATGAGCATGAAGCCGCCCTAGATGTGGCGGAACGGATTCTGAAGAACGATGCTACGAATGGGCGGGCTATCCGGGCAAAGATCGTCGCTCTCGCAAAGCTAGATAGGCACCGCGCCGCGCTACGGTTCATGGAGGAGGCTGGTGTGAAGCCAGCAGACTACAAGCTGGAATATGCTTACCTGAAGTACATGACAGGGGATTGGGATGGTGCTGCCGACCTAGACGCTGTTGACATCGATGCCCGGCCGCTGGAACATGTCAAGGCACAGGCCCTCTATAAATCTGAACACTTCGCCGAGGCTTTGCAGATCTATGAGGCCATTCTCCACGCAGAGCCTTCGTCGAACGAAAAAGTCGATATCCTCGTTAATATGCGTGCCATCAAAGGTATGTTGGCCTCGAAAACGCCCGACGTTTCGCAGCTGGCATTGCCCAAGTCGCTGCATGATGATGTGGCACCATCAATCACCAACAACGATCTATCCTTCAATGATGCCTTTATGCTGCTGCAACAGGGACGCCATGACGCTGCACTGGATAAATTGCGTGAGGCGAAGCTCGTGCTCCAGGAGTCGTCGTTGTCTGAAGCTGAAGTTGAAGACGAGCTGAAAGCCATTCTGCTACAGGTGGCTTATATACAGCAACGCAAGCAGGATCTCCGTGGTGCTTTGGAAACGTTCCAATCTCTCGTTGGGCCGTTCTTTGATGGATCTAAAACGGGTGAACTTGATGTCGACTATGAGGATGCAGTTGATGATGCCGGTAATTCCAAGGGCACGAAGCAGACCGCTAGTGCACCACGGGTTGGGCTCAAGAGCTTCCAGGCGTTGCTCAGGTGTCTTCAAGACCCATCGCTGCAAGCGGTGGCAATCAACAATATGCTGGCTCTGAGCGATATCGAAAATCCAAACATGGGCCTTCGGCTACTTCAAGAGGCGAATCTTAAAGGAGGACGACTCGCCAGGTTCCAGGAACGTACCTTAGCACACAACACTGCCGTGCTGCAGACGCGTGTGGGCAAGCAAATGAAGCGGAGTGACAACTACGCCGCACGTCTCTTGTATGCACTGAAGGAGATCGGAGCTGGTGCTGATGAGCTTCTGAATGGCGAAAAGGAGGCGGTGAAGCGGCTGTCGAAGTTCTCGAAGCGCGACCCTTCAGCGATCCCTCCGGCTCTTGGGTTGGCGTACGTCTATTGCGAGCACGGCAACCACTACGCCGCAATCGACGTGCTTGAGCGCCTACGGGCCGCCCTCAAGGAGAACGCGAGCAGAAGTGGTGGTGACGCTGATCTCGCTTACCTTCCAGGGTTTGTCTGCGTGTTGGCCGCGCTGTATACCACAGTTAACCGACGAGAACACGCGGCGGACCTGCTTATTGAAGCGGAAAAGTTTTATCAGTCTCACGAGTTTCGCGAGCACAAGCACCGCAGTGGGCTCAAGCAGGCTGCGGCGGTTGCAGCGCTCAATTCTGATTCTGTGGCTCACCACAAGACAGCGAAGGAGTTGTTTGCAGAGCTCTATGAGGAAGCGGCTGACAAGCCTGATTCAGTGACTGTGGCCGGTGTCGAAGGAACAGACGAGACCGTAGATCTCAGTTTGAAGCTAGAAAAGGTTGATGCCCTGACCGAGGAGATAGACACGGACAAGTTGTTGGATGAGGGTGTTACGCCACTCCTTGCCTCCAGAAAGCGCAGTGCAGGCCCATTGAAGGAGCGCGAGAAAAAGCGTTCCAAGAAGCCTCGCCTACCCAAAGACTTTGATCCTGAGGCGCGACCGGACCCCGAACGGTGGCTGCCGCTCAAGGATCGCTCAACTTACAAGCCGAAGCGCAAGGATAAGAAGAAACAGCAGACTCAGGGTGCTGAACATGCTGGTGCCACTGAGAAGCCTGTCGCCACAGTGGTGTCTGGCGGCAGTGGCTCAAACAAGGCCAAGAAAAAGAAGAAGAAGGGTAAGCGCTGAAAATAGTGTAGTATACATTCCTATCAAGTGAAAAGCGTATCCTCTTCACGCAGGTACTCGCCAACGTCCCCTTGGCGAAAGGCGACTATGCCTGTTGGCTCTAACCGTCGAACCTCAGTGGTGGACTTTGCCGTGACGCCGAATCCCAGTGGTGCATCGTTCATGGCGTAAATCACAACTCCAGAGTGTTCCGGAATGTCATCAGACATGCGACCAACATGGGCCTTCAAGACATGATTGCCGTAGAGGAACGGCATCTCGCCGTTGGGCTTGATCCAGACTTTGTATTTTGCGTGCTGAGAGAGGTGCTCCAGGGCGGTTATATGGAGACGGAACTTTCCTGTCTTCGTGAACTTTCCAAGGCATGTTCCTAGACTCATGAGGTTTGGGCGTGCCACTGTCTGGGCCAGTTTTGCGACCTTCTCCGAAACATAGTAGACCCTATCTTTTTGTAGCCGAAAGCAGTGCGGCTCGTCGGTCCTGTTGATCAGCTGTGCTATGTTGCGGCCAATATAGTTGGCCAGCTTTTCAAACACCACTTTCGTCTCTTCCTCCGTCAGCGGTCTCATCTTGGTCGCTTTGGCCGAATTTTTTTGAGCCGCACGTAATTGAGCCGCACGTAATTGAGCCGCACGTAATTGAGCCGCACGTAATTGAGCCGCACGTGAGCCGCACATAGTTGAGCCGCACGATCTGAACTGAAAATTCCTAGTCGGTCCAGCAAGTATGGGAAATGAGGAAGAGTCCGTTCCGCTGGCAACTGCGCCTCCTACAGCGGCCGGAGTGGCCGAGGAGGTGCGCTCGGCTCCAGTTACCGAGACGCCAGCTTCTGGGACCGCTGTGCCATCTTCAACTGGGGCAGACGCTTCCGCAGCTCCGGACGCTGATGACCCCGCAAAGAACGAGCCCGTGGCAACCGGCAAGGCAGGTGAACCCGGCCAAGAGCCTCCAATGCGGCACCCGCGTAAGCGCGATTCGCGGAATCGCAAGCGACAGAATATGGAAGGCGAGACCAGGAAGCGGGCCAGGTGAGCAGCGAAAGCACGGTCCATTGTACTTCCACTGACGCAGGACTGACCCAGCTGAGGGGCCACAAGAGCCTCGCAAGCCGAAGAGAAAGGTGGCTTGCTTGATTGGCTACTGCGGCACAGGTTACTCGGGCATGCAAGTGAATCCCGGTCAAAAGACCATTGAGGGGGATCTCTACAATGCCTTTGTGGCAGCGGGGGCTGTGTCCCGCGCGAATGCTGACGATCTAAAGAAAAGCGGTTTCATGAGGGCGGCTCGCACCGACAAGGGTGTCCACGCTGCGGGCAATGTGGTGTCGTTGAAACTCATCATTGAAGACCCGGACATTGTTGCAAAGGTGAACGAGAACCTCCCGGACCAGATCCGTTTCTGGGGCTTCAGCCGTACGAATAAGTCCTTTGAATGCCGCAAAATGTGCGACTCTCGTGTCTACGAGTATCTGATCCCTAGCTATTCTTTCCTCCCTCCTAAGCCACGCACACACCTCGCGCGCAAGATTCGTGAAGCGGAAGCGGAAAACCCCGGGCACACACGTGCTGACCCAGAAGGCGAGGCATTCTGGAAGGCTGTGGAAGCGAAGCTCAGCGCTGAGGGCCTTACTGATGATGTTCGCGATATTGCCGCCGCAACAGAGGGAGCATCAGAGGAAGGCTCGAGCGGCAGTCCCGAGGAACAGCCATTGACGGACGAGCAGCTCCGTCTTGTAAAGCGCATCAAGGCTATTGAAACGGCTGCGAAAAGGGAATATCGCATCAGTCCAGAGCGTCTGGCGCTTGTTCGAGAGGCGTTCCAAATCTATGAGGGCACGCACAACTACCACAACTTTACAATCGGGAAGTCCTTCAAAGATCCCTCATCCAGCCGTCACATGAAGTCACTCAAGGTTTCTGATGGTAAAGTCCTGGACGGCACGGAGTGGCTGTCCATCAAGATCCATGGCCAGTCTTTCATGCTCCACCAGATCCGCAAGATGGTGGCCATGGTTGCACTTGTCGTCCGCACCGGCTGTCCGTTGACCCGCATCTCTGAAGCTTTCAATGAGACGAAGATCAACATTCCCAAGGCCCCGTCGCTGGGCCTGTTGCTCGAGAAGCCTGTTTACCAGGGCTATAACCAAAAGCTCGAAACGTTTGGGTACCAGCCGATCGATTTCACGCCGTTTGAGGCCGAAGTCGAGGCGTTCAAGCACAAACACATCTACGACAAGATCTGGAAGGAGGAGGTTAAGGAAAACGTGTACAATGGCTTCTTCAACTTCATTGATAATTTCAATGGTGCCCCCATTTTCGACTTCTTGACGGCTCATGGTATCACCGAAACATCCGCACAGCAGAACCTGCCGCTCGATGATGAAGACTCTGAACTTACGGGCGATGTAGAGGGCTAGACTTTCTTGTACTTTAATATACACAATTCGGTCCTTGGTCGGCTTGTGTGCTTTTCAAGTGCATGGAGCTACCATCGCAGTTCAGGTCATGAGCCCAGCTGAAATTTCGAACGACACCATCGACCATGCTCAGGCTCAGCCGAGGGTTCGCGACCAGCGCGTCGCGCCTGGCGTCGTTCTCACGGGCCAAGACAAAGGGCGGCAAGTTCAGCACTCCCAAGAAGAGCGGTAGTTCGAGCATCTACGACTGGCAGCACTCGGTGGCATACGGTGGATATGGCAAAACTGGACCCGACGTTCCAGACGCTGTCGAGCTGGGCCCAGAAGGGGCGAAGACCGGCGCTATGGCCGTGTACCCTGATCCGGCCGTCAAGAGTGTCACTGTGTTCGGTGGCTTTGTGCCAGCATTGCGCAGTGAGCTGTATTCGAGAAAGACAACGCTCTTCAGAGACGCCCCCACCAGCAAGATTGCAGAGGCCCTGGACTCTGGAAAGCCTTCGGCTGAGAACCGGTTCTGTCTGCTGGGTGCTGGTGGTGTAGGCAAGACCGAAGCGCTGGCGCAAGCTCAAGCTTTGGCTGTGCTCAAGGGGTATGTGGTGTTGCCATTCAATCGGGCGTGGCAACTTATCAACGGTCGCACCGATTTCCAGTGGGACGAAAGTCTGGGGGTCTATGCTCAGCCGCAGCTCCTGAAGCGATGGATGGAGCGCGTGGCGAAAGGAAATAAAGACGTCCTGTCCCGGATCAAGTTGTCAAAGGGATACACGTTTGGCTCTCCAAACCGTGCCATAACATTCCTCAAGGTCTCACAAGACGACTCTCTGTTCACTCTGTTAGACGGGGCACGCAGAAAGAGAAACAGAGCTGAAATCCTCCAAGTGTTTCTCGCGGAGCTCGAGGCACAGGATCAAGTGGGCGTTCTCGCGACGCTAGATGACCTGAATGTTTTCAGCGACAAGATCAACTCTCTCTACCGTTCGGTCGATAACAAGCCCGTCTATCACGGCGACCTCCTGCTCCCGCGGCTATTCTTGGACTACTTGAGCGGCGCACGCGGGTTCAAGAAGGGTGCCGTGTTCACTGCCACCACAGCCACCTATAACCTGAACTCGACGATTCCGGTGGGGCTCGGTCTTGAAGACGCGCATCCATATGCTAAGAGGCAGCAGCTCGACCCTGTTCTCAGTGGGAAGCTGAAGGGTGTGAAGCCAATGGAGGTGCCAAGCCTCTCGCCTGCTGAGACGGCAACTCTTCTGAAGCACTACGCCAATGCGGGTAGCACCGACATGAGCGAGCGTGCTCTGGAGCAGAAGTACTTCCTGAGTGGCAACGGTAATCCCCGCGCCCTCTTTAGAGCCTGCAATTCCGTTTACTAATGTACATAGTCCCCCTCTGATATACCGCCGTTCGTGCTACCGCTGCCGCTTATGTTCTGGGCCATCCTGACCGTGGCCAGGAGGGAGTTTGCGTTTTTGCCGCTCCTGACTGCGATTCTTCCAGTTTGCCTTCATCTGTGGTGTGGCGTTGAGCAATTCCTCCTTGGATACAGAGTCCTCTATGGAAATGAGCACTTTTTGCAACACAGTTTGGTGGTTGCCGTTCTCCTTATCATCCCGGAAACGGAAGTACCGCCACCGTCCTTCGTCGTCCTTATAGCATTCCACGATCCTATCATCCAGGGGCTCACCGAGGGCTTTTAGCGTCTCCCATTCGGTGTCTGTTACATGCATCGTGGCGAACGGCCGGTGGTCGTCGCCGCCGTGCCACACAAGCAAGTCGAAGGTAGGCTTCGCATCGTAGTCCGGATAGGATCGTGCAGGGTCATCCGGTGGCAAGTCAGGGTCAGTGTAAATTGGAAAGTCAAGACGAAGCAGAAAGTCGACAGTGTTCTCGTCGCGTGGCTTCCATTTCAAGATGTGCTCGTCAGTTCCGAATTCATAGGGCGTTTCACGACAAGTGAAGATGAGACCGTCCGAGGTGTGACCAAGTCGGGGAATGATGACATCAAACACCTGTCCAACGTAATATGAGAAGTGCATGTCTTTTCGACGGACCCTGAACGGGAAGTGCGCACAATCCTGGGGGAATTTGTCCAACAGGGCCTTGTAAGGGTTGTAAAAGAACTCTAACAAATAGCCTATGCGCTTGTCGAGCGTTCGCGAGACTAGAAGCTGACCGTCCATCGCGAGGCAGTCAAACACGAGGTAGACGAGCTCTTTGCGGCCGTTCTGCTCCGAGATCACGAGCTCACCGTCAATGAGAGAGTCGTCATGAAATGAGTCGTACGGGGCATTCGCCTTGGGGAAGTGCACATCCGGGATATAATAAAACTCGTTCTTCCTGGTGATGAGATAGCATCGCTCCGCTCCTTCCTCCTGAGTGAGAAACATCAGACAGCGAATGCCATCGCTTTTCTCGCAGACGTAGTAGTCCCGGCGACAGAGCTCTTGCAGGTGTTTTCGGGCGAAGGAGACGGGCTGAGCGCCAGCAAAATGGGTAGAGTTGCGCCCGAGCAGCTCCTTGACCTGCCATTCGAGCCCTCGTGCCACGTCGGGCGGGGCCAGGAGGCCCGGCATGTCCGGAACGGCTGCCATCACGTGAGGTCGGTTGTCACGTGAGGCGAAAGTGCGGAGCTTTATGGTTTGTTTATATCGGCATCGTGCGGCTCACGCCGCACAACGCCCTTTGGGACATTCACTTACTAGAAGCATCGTGCGGCTCGAAGGAAGTCACGTGACATGGACGAGGACGAGTATCTATATGGCTCCGACGTGGAGGAGCCGACATCCAAGCGGCAGAAGACCGAGGCTGTAACAGCCCCAGAGCCGGCGGCGCCTCCAGCAGCGCCCGAGTCCGAGGCGGGATCTGACGAGGAGGGCTCGGAGTCGGATTCTGACGTGGAAATTGTCATAGGGTCCACGGGCGACAAACACAGTGGCAAAGACGGAAAGGATGCCAAGGAGCCAGCCAAGGATGGAGCGCGGACGGAGGATACGGACGGAGATGCAAAGCAGGTGGCCAAATCTTCGGAAGAGACGAAGAAGCTGGACATCGACAAAGTGCCAGACCTTGACGGGAAGCCTCTTACCCAAGTAACGCTCGAGTCGTTTGATGACAAACCGTGGCGAAAGCCAGGTGCTGATCCAAGCGATTACTTCAATTACGGCTTCGACGAATTCACCTGGCAGGCATACTGCTCAAAGCAGGACAAGCTCAGAGAGGAGTTTGACCCCCAGAAGTACATGGCACAGTTCATGCCTCCTGAAATGCTGCAAATGATGTCGATGATGTATCAGCAGCAGATGGCTGGCTTTCCCGACATGTACCAGGGCGGCGGCGGCGGAGACTCGTACAGCTCTAGAGATCACCATCGCGACCCGCATCGTGAAAGAGACCGCGATAGAGATAGGGACCGCGACAGGGATCGAGACAGAGACAGGGACCGCGACCGAGACTATCGGCGATGACTGTCACCAAAATGCGTATTGTACTATCTATGGCTCCAAAATCCTATGTTAGCACTATGCTCTACTGGGCATAGTTGATCAACGAACCTTTTCCATAGCTTACCAGCAGCTCGGCGCCACCTGGTATGTCCCGTGGACCGGCGAATACTGCTATGCGGAGCTCGCCGTTGACCTCTCGGTTCTCGAAAACTACGTTCGGTCGATCGGCAAGGCCCCTGTAGTCGTTCACAAACCGTGCTTCGCAACCCGTGCTTTTCGCGTCGACGGCAAAATTGCCACCGAGAGCAATGTCGTAATCGGAGGTCTCATCGGACTGGCTGCGAGGGTGCACGTAGCCAAAGTAGTCAATGATATGCGCTCCGGCCTTGATCTTTGCTGTGCTGAACAGGCCGTACTGGCCGTTTGCGGGGTGCTCAGCGTTTTTGATAGCCCTAATGCGCACCATTCGGCATGGCTTCTTTGGTGCCCGGGGACCCCGTCGTAAGTCGTGACCGATTCGGCGTAGCTCCTCTACGTCACACAGCGGAGAGTACGCATATTGCGTGCGGTACACCACGTCCCGCGGCCAATTGGCGGGTTCCATCAAGTCCGTCGTGATGCGCACTCACGTTTTCTTACATTGGAACGGAAAGCATCTCGGTTACTAAGTAAGAAACTCAAAACACAGACTTCGGCGACTCTGTTACAAGAACAACATGAATTATACTAAAAATACAGAGGGTCACGGCTTATCCTGGACCTGAAAGCCCATGGTGACGACCCAGGTCGCACAAGCGTCGCAAATGACCAGATGGGGCTCGCCTTTGATAACTTTATTGCCCTCTGGTCGGCGCCGACAGATGCGACAAAAGTCTGTGCGGTGAAACTGGGGTAGTGTCGATGTCATTCTGTTGCCGGAGCACTGTGATGTCCCCATCTCTCCAACTAAGGAGACGCCGCTATATAATAGAGTCTTGTGTCGAAACAACTCGCTTGCACTCAAAATAAATATACGCCATTAGGCTTGGTAGGCTAGTATCACATCTGTCCATGGGGGGCGAACGGGTCGTGTTCCAACGACCTGCGACAACGCCGCTACCCACTCGGCCTTGTCGTCGTCCGCGTAGAAGTCAATAATCTCTCCGTTGCCAAACACTATCCGGAAACCCTCGTCCACGAACATGAACCCATCCTCCTCGGTCGCAAAGCCAGATTTGCGCCGCCCGTTCTGCGTACGGACCGTCGGTTTCGTGAGCTGAGATTTATCCGTGACTACCCGCACGGCCTTTGACAAATTGATTGTGGCCCGGGGCTTCTTCGAGCTTTCCGAGTAGGCTGTCAAGGTAGGGCCATCGAGCACAAAGTACCGGCGCCGCCAGTACTTACAATCACCACCCATCTGGGAGAGATAGCCCTTATAATGAGGCGGCTTCATTGCCACCGCCTTTGCCAGTGTGTCCACTGCCTCTCGAATACTCCTGGGCAGCACCTCGTTCTTGGATGCCCGAGGCACAAACATCATCTGTAGCTCGAGCCGGCCCACTTTGTAAGGCTCGCGCAACCCGCCATCCTCCTGAGTCCACTCATTGAACACAGACACTTCAAAATTGGCCACTTTGCCGTGAACTTCCTTGGCGTACTGTGAGAAAGCAAAATATGACCGCCCAAACGATCCGTCTTGCGCTGTAAGTTTATCCCAAGGATCCACCTGTGGTGGGGGAGGCGCGATTGCGCGTTGCGTGGGTGCCGGTATTGCCCGACTTGGATTCGACGACTGCGCCCTACGACCAAACAATCGACTGAACCGGTGTTGTTTCTGGTCCCCGGCACCATATCGAGAGGTGCGGGCCTCCAGCGATGCGCGTGCTTCCCGTTGAGACAAAGCTGGGGACACAGGCGGCGGGGCAGGACGAGGCCATTGAGCTTTGAAGGTGAGTATGAACTCCAGCTCTTTCTCAACTATCAGCTCAAACTCCTGATCGATTTTGCCTGTCCGCGCCAGGGCACGCGCTGGAGTGGAGATGCAGTGTACGCCATTATCGAGAGTGAGAGTGTACCGCGCACGCTTCTGCTCAACTCCGGGCAATGCGATATCGCGAAACCCCAGAACTTTCACAAAGAGCTTGCCACGCACATCTTTTGGCAAACGTCGCGGCCCTGAAGAGGTGGCTGTCGAAGGCTTGTCAGCTGGCAGGCCGCGGTCTGGCTGCTTCTGTCGAAGCTTTTCAGACATGGGAAGCTCAGGCACCGGCGCGGTGGACTCGTCCGCCACTTCGGCAGGGAGATCAGGCATTGGTGGAGCGGCAGACTTTCGACGGACTGCTTTCACAGGGCCGCTCATCCTGCGGTCCTTTTCTTTGATCGGTGAGGTCGCGATGACCACCTCTGGTCGCTCTCGAACCACATAACCCTTCTTCTGCTTCTGAGTAATGCGGTCAAATTCCTCCGTGATGTCCCCAAAGATGCTTTTAGTCGGCGACTCTTCACCAAGATTGAGGTCTTCCACCGAAAAGCTCAGCACGGGAACAGGAATGCGCGAGAGTTCTCGAGAGATGTGATCCTGCTCGGGAGTTCGTGGTGTCTCCGTGTCTCCGTTTTCTGAACCTTCGACTTTGCCGCTTGCCCGTCGCCGGGACTCGGATAAGCGTGCAACATCCCCAGGTGTTAGGCTAGGCCGCACTTTCGCTTTGCCCTTGCCCTTGGCCATTCTCATGGTGGAGTCTGAGCGAGACACCTCCGGGCTTCCTGCAGTCTCAGCCTCTTCGTCCTCCCATCCATCGTCATCTTCGCCTTCCTCATCCTTCTGCCACAGCTCGTCAAAACCGGCACCAAACTCGTCGGGTTCGTCCAACGATAGATCAAGAGTATACTGAGAAGCATCTCTAGGTAGAGCTTCGTGACTTTCCCTACCATCCGTCGCATTCGCAGCGCTGTCGTTATCTGATGGAGCCTCATCTCCCGAACCACCTTCGTCCTCGTAGTATTCTGAAAGGTGAGTGCTTGCGGGACGAGACGAGGCGTCCTCGTAGCGAGTTTCCCCAGACACCACGCTGTCTTGCCGCTCCCGAACGCTTGACTCCTCTTTCACTTGCGGGAGGTCATCCTTCGCACGGTCGAAGCCGAGAGTAGACGTGAGAGGCGTAAAAGTCATGTCCGGAAGAGCCTGGAGTGGTGGAAGTGGCACCGGTGGAGAGATTTCTCTTGAAGCCGGCCCGCTAGGGCTAGTAGGCTCATGAGGCTCTGAGTCTGGGTCGCGGGTAGCCACGTCAGGCTCCTCCTTTATTTGCGTTGCTGCAAGCTTACCAGAGTAGTCTTGAGGGTCATCTGAGGGCTCCTCCTTCACAGTCAACCCAGCTTGGGGTTGACTCCCTTCAGCCGTTCTGGACTCCGCATCGCTTTGTTCGGTGGCCCCCTCCAACTTTGCTTCAGTCGCCGGCATGACGGGCTGCGTGGCGTGAGTGCCATGAGATGGCTGTGGTTCGAGTTGCAGCGATTGAGCAACGGTTTCAGACTTATCTGATCCATCCGTATTCAAGTTCAAATCATCCAGCTTGCCACTCAGACTTGTGGTGCTTTCTGACTTCACCAGCATGTGGGGCGGCGACATCGGTAGGTCGGCTGGCACCTCAAGAGTTTTCTCAGCTGGGATGGCTTGGGTAGCAGTAGCGGTTCCAACAGGACCATCATCCTGGTACGTCTTCTGGTCATAATCTGCTCTGAGCTTCTCAGAAGCTCCTGCAACAACATCTGTCGCAGTTGCCATTGCGCCACCATCAAGGTCCTGTCGTGCGTCCGCACGCGCCACACTATGGCTAGGTGAGTGGTCCGGGGTGAAATCGAACTCCTCGTCAGGTGCGGACATTGGTGGAAGCCGTACAGTACCAGTTGGAGACGCTTCCGCCTCATTGTCTCCGTCTGGTTCGAGCCCTTCCTCAATGACACTTTGCCGACTACCGCTCTCCAAGACACGCACCATTGACCGTCGACGCTGGCTTGTGCGCCTTGAAAGATCATTGGAGATATCGGTTGACAGACTCGTGTGGTGCTTTGTGGAAATTTTACGCTCCGAGTCAAGCAGACTTTCCTTCCGGGCCAGACCGACGGGGGCTTGCAGTACCTGAGGGGAGCCCGCTGGACCTTCCTCCTCACTCTCAGAATCCGCAGCCGGCTGTCGGGGCCGCAGTTGATCTAAAAGAGTCTCTTGAAGATAAACAGGTCCCGAGATGTCAATACTCTGATTCCGTGAATGGGCCCTGGCGTGGCGACGGCTCCGTGAAACCCGCACTTCATCGCCTTCCAGTTCATAGTCGGTGCTCTCCTGTCGAGAATGTTCGCCAGGCAGTTCATGGTCCTCCTCTGGCACAGCCGGGAAGGTGAAGGACTGCGAAAGGTTGCCATCCGGTGGCGGGGTGGTCTCCTCCGCTGAGCCCGGAATGCGCGGCAGTGGACGGCCAGGAACAGGTTTTTTGTGGAGCGGAGAATCGCTGAGGGGTGCTAGACCCTCAGGTTCAATCACTGGACGGTTATCCTCATCTTCCTCCAACGCGGCAGCGGTGCCCTCTGCTATCGCAGCGTCGAGATCAAATACTATTGGGGGTGGTGGTTCCGGCGTCAGGCTCTCGTATTGATGCACTTGAGGAGCGGACTGCTCGAACGTGACTTTCTTCGGCGATTTGGATGGCGACCGACTCATTGCAGACTTCGGCGTTTGACCTAGGGGGCCACGAGAGACGGAGGCAGGCAGGGAGCCGGATGGTGGTCGCGGGCCACGTAGACGCAGGCTGCCGTGGCGATCAGGGGTACCATCACGGCTATGTGATATGTGGCGTTCCGGAGTTCCTTCTCGAGACATCGGGCGCTCTTCTGAAACCTCACGGGAACCACGCTGTGGAGTCCGGGAACGAGCAAGTTCCTGGCGAAGCGCAGATATGCTATTTTGCCTGCTGAGCGACGAGGCCCGGGCCAGCGCGTAGTGTGGCGAGAGAAGATGTGGCACCGATGCGGGTTCAGGCTCTAGATCAGGCTTGTTCGCGAAGATATCTGGTGTTGCTGGGATGTCCTGAGGGAATGAGTCAGGGAACTGTTTTGAATACAGCTCCGGAGGCGATGTCACATATGGGTCAATAACCTTGGCCTGCCCTCCGCTTCGCTCTTTGGCCTTCCCCGCCTTCGGTTCGTCTCCGTCCGCACGACTTTGAAGAAATATGGAGTTCTTCACCTTGCCAGTAGCAGCAAAGGGACCACGGTCCGGAGACGGAGAGCGACTGGCTGGCACCCAGCCTAGATTAGGGGACTGTACCTCGGGCGAGCTCTGAGGACTGGACTTGTCTAGGTCGTTCCAGAAGGAATGAATGTTTTTTATGCGATTAATGCTCTCTGGTGCCACTCCACGGCTCGGCGATGCGGTTGCTGTGTTAGTTGCTGTGCCGGCACGGACGGTACCCCTTTTCGTACTCACGTTCTGCCTGCCGCTTGAAGGCATCCTCAATGCGCGACGACGCCTTCGAAATCCGCAGTGGACTGGTCGCCGCGGGTGGCGAGTCCGTGTTCATGGTCTGTGTGGCGGTTTCGTGGGTCTGTTGTTATTTTTCAATTGGGTCTAGGAGTTCGTCGTCCCAAGCGAGGGCTCGCCTACCGTTTGTTTACATTCCGTTGCCAGGGCGACGGCGAGTGCGGCCAGTAAATACTGGCGCGCGTACGCTGGCGACTGGGCGCTGCATTTTTCACACACTTGTCGCGCCCACTGCGACGCGTTTACGCGCCTCGGGCATAACATTCTCCTCCTTCCTGTTTTGGTAGCAATCACGTGACGTCACGGATATACTACAATTCCCCTAAACGGCAAATTATGTGAATATAGAACTTCAAAGCTGGACCAAGAAAAAAAAACATTATAAACATAAAGAACATGTCGTGTGGTGCTATATTATATTCGTGGCGCGTAATAAATATTGGAGGCTCGTGTCGCCTGCTCTACTCGCTGTCCGAGCTCTGGTCTACATCCATTCCCTGCGGCTCTTGCCCCGGTGGCCGAGCTGGTGGCGCTGGCGCGCCACCGATGCGAGGCTGCATCAGCTCCCATGTTAGCCGCTGTTGCATGATCAGATCATGCATCGCGGCCGGATGGGGGAACGGCGCGAGGCCCTGCTGACCGCCGGCTGCCGCTGCCGCCCAGATCTGCTCGAGGCCCGGCTGGAGGTCTCCGGTGAGGTTCAAGTGCTCACGCAAGCGCTTGACACCCACCCCGCTGAACACGCAGAACACCTGCTGTTGATGCTGTGTGAAGTCAGGCGGGGGGCTGCGGCAATACTGCGTGATCTCGGGATCCATGAACGCCGGCACGCCTGTCAGCGATAGATGGGTCAGCTTGTCACATGCGTTGACAAGCTGCCGGATTGCCTGCCGCGAGATCATTGAGCAGTAGCTGAGATGGATGCGCTCGAGGGTGTTTTCATGGCCCCGCCGCTTTGCCAGGGCGTCTATCGCTGCATCGGTGATGGATTGGCACTTGACAAGCCCGATTCGGCGGAGCTTCGGGAGCTGCGCCAAGTCCTTCACCGCCTGATTTGTCAGCAGCGTGCAGCACGCCACATCAATGTACTGAATGCGGTGGCAGCTCTTGACCAGCATCGCGATGGCCCGGTCAGTGATGTTGGAGCAGTGGCCCAAGTGGACGTAATGCAGGCTCTTGCCCAGTCTTGTAAGATGCTTTATGCCACGGTCAGTGATGTTGGTACACTTGGCCAGCACCATGTTACGCAGGCGGGGCGAGAAGCTCACGATGCGGTTGATCCCAGCGTCTGTCAGCAGCGAACACCTTGTGAGATCCAGTATTCGCAGCTTCTCGAAAATCCGCCCTGGCGCCACGGCCATGAAGCCAACATCAGAGATGGCCATGTTGTCCGCAAGGCGGAACTCGCGTAGCTGAGGCAGACTTTCTAGCGCCTTCGTGACGACCGTGTCAGTGATAGTGAGGCAGCCTGCGACGTCCAGCTCGACGAGCGACCGACAGTTGGCGATGAGCTGGGCCACAGACGCATTGGTGACGTGCGTGCAGTGGTTGAGCTTGATGCGCTTGAGATGTGGGCAGAATGTGGCTAGCGTGCTCACAGCATTGTCAGTGATATGGCTGCACCCTGTCGCGTAGAGCCCTTGGAGGCGTGTCGAGTGCTTGGCCATTTCCAGTAGCGTGAGGTCGCTGATCCTGGATATGTTGGTGATGTCGATGCTCTGGATGCCGGGATTTGCGCTGATGATGGGCACCAGCGATACGTCCGATAGTTGTGTACAGTTTGCCAGCGTTAGACGCTCGAGCTCGTGGCACGCCGACACGCCGCGCAGTAGCATGTCGTCGGTGATGTAGTCGGCGACGTTTGTGAAGTTGAGCCGCCGGATGAGGCGGGAGTATGGCAGCGTGAGGGTCTCTGTCGGCTGGGCCAGGGTGTTGAGCAGCAAGTCGCAGGCGCGCTGGTCGCCAATGTGGGGGCGGAACCAGATGATCTCGACGGCGGACTGGCACCAGGCGCGACACACATGCATCGCGCTGTGGTGGTCGCGGCGGTCGGTCAGGAAGCTGAACACGTAGCTCAGCAGCTCAGGCGGGAGACGCATGATGGGTGCCATCTGCTGGGGCCGGTTCAGCAGCTCGCCTGTGTCCTCCTCGTGGCGCCGATGGGCGGCCCGCAGGACGGCCGTCTTCCGAATGCGGTCCGAGACTAGCAGGGTCTCCTCGGGCGTGTCCTCGCGCTCGGAGGAGCTCCCGCCCGCCGACCCCGGCGTTGTCATCGCCGGACTCGCCTCTGGATACTGTTTGGACATCCGTCCTAGGGTGGCCTGTGTTTGGGAACGTCCCGCTACAGTGCGGCACCAGTAAATATGTGATTTGTAAATTTTGGGAATCATATACTGTATTTGTGGCTATGAAACGTCTCGACATGCGGCGGCAGAACAAGCGCTATGGAGCGTGGCGACGCGCGTGTGGCGCTGTACTGGGTCGGCGACAGCCGGTACACGGGCGGCGTCGGGTTCAGCTCCAGCGGCGTCCGCGTGTCCTCCTCCGGGAACGTATATTCATGTGTCGACGCCAGCGAGCCGGTGCTGGGCGTCCGCGAGCGCATGCCGCTCGCGAGGCTGTAGTCCGCCGCGCCGTCTCGCGCGCGGCAGCCCTCCGAGCAGTAGAGCGACCGCTGCGACCACCGGTCGAGCTGCCGGTCGCATCTGGCGCAAAAGCTCACAAATGGCAGTTCTTCTGACATGGTGGTGCGGGTAGGGTCCTGTGACGGTCTGTGACGGTCCTATGACGGGTCCTGTGAGGGTCCTGGCTGCCTGGGTGCCCTCCCGGCGCCCCTCATCGCACGGTTATATAGCTGCCATGACTGAGCTGATACCGCTCCGGTTAAACCTGTGCTGATAGTAACCTTATCAGTGATGCGAATGACTCAGGAATCGCGAAAATCGCATCGGGTCACGTGGCCTGCTAAGAGTCAGAGCGGCCCAGTGTGGTGCCATCGCATTCATAACGGGGCGCGGCCCGGCGGGGCGGGCGGGCGCCGGCGCGAGGGGCGGGGGGGTTTGCCACCAGGTCACGTGACAAAAAGTCTGAGGCACGTGACACGTCACCAAGTCACATGATCGCATCATGTGACCGCCACGTGATCTCCAACCCGTCCTTCCGTCCACCGCCCCTCCCCCTGCAACACCGGGAGAACCCCCACAACCAGCGCCGCCGCGGCACACCCAGACCCCGAAAACACCCCGCCGCCTTATCGCCCTCGACACCAAGGGGCCCGAGATCCGCACCGGCGTGACCACCGACAACAAGGACTTTGACGTTCCGGCCGGCCACGAATTCTTGCTGGGAGCGGCTGGCTCCTTGGAGTCTGGTTCGGATATGGCGCCATTGAGAGGCTGTGCCGCGCCGTCTGGCCGGACGTCATCGGCAAC